>BSBK01012602.1:0-126784 GCA_027943335.1 Chamaecyparis obtusa
TATTATATAGCTATATATATATTATATATGTATCTATATATCTATATATGTATATATATCTATATAATCTATGTATGTATGTGTGTGTATATATAATATATACACACATATATATATAGTAATATACACTATATATAATATATACAATATATATATATATATATATATATATGTGTGAGTGTGTGTGTATATATATATATATGTATATGTGTATATATATATTATATATATGTATATGTATATATATATATAATATATATATATGTATATATTGTATATATATATATGTATATATGTAAATCTATATATATGTATATATGTATATCTATAAATCTGTATATATGTATATATATGTATATATGTATATATATGTATGTGTGTATATATATATATATATATATATATGTATATCTATATATATATATATATGTATATCTATATATATCTATATATGTATATATGTATATATGTATATATATGTAGTTATATCGAGTGTGTGTGTGTGTATCTATATATATAAATATGTTATATATATATATATATATAATATACTCATATATACTCTATATATATATATATATATATATATAACATAAGATAGAAGATACCACAAAACACAATTTAAAGTTACTAATGACAACCTCATACTCTCCATCAATGTAAGAAACAAGCAACAAGAACCTCGTAATCCAACCACTGCAATACACAACAACAATGCATTATCAGCACAAGGGACTGACTCAAGAACTCCCCACCTAAGGGTAAAAGGGTCAGAGGTAGAGTTCCTTCCTGTGGGACCTTGATGATATCTCTGTAACAATAACAATGATTGAGGATTTTGAGGGATCACTCAGACCTATGAGACCAGGTGGAGACGATGCCCAGTACCTACAATCCTGCATCACTGAGAAGAAATACATGTGCAAATATATATACAGACATATGAAAACAGATGACCAGGATCGATACATCATGTGGACCTCAACTAAGTGAGTAACTACGACTTCATCCTGAGTCATGAAAAAACATCAAACATATATACATGAAAATATAAGACATCATATATAATAATGGTTAGGTTCAAAATCCTTGGGTTAGCTTTATAAATCATGTAAAGATAGATGATTTCAAACTTCATAAAACATATAATGATAATCATAAATGAGTTTATCTAAGCATCTGATAAGTTTATCATCATCTAAATAAGCATAACTATGAACATATAGTTCTAACCATCATAATGAAAATGTCCAAATAAAAGTCCAAGTATAATCATCTGAGAAGGTATTACAAAAGATCCTACAATTTTTTATTATAGTAAAAATAGGTTTTTGAAGGGACCTAAAATTGTTTTAACAAAAAGAGATCATTAAAGAGTATCAGTACACACAGACTAGAGTTTTGAGGTAATACATGCCCAATAAAAAAAAATGTTACCATTAAGATAAAGAGAGAAAAAGGTACCTGAAAACCAAAAAAAAGATAGAAACATACTAAATAGTAAACATGAGAAATAAAGAGCACACTAATCCAGTCTTTTAAAGCTTCAGATGCCTTGAGCTCTAACTGGGTCACTTCCATTGTCACCTTATTCAAGTCCCTGTGATTCAAGGAAATATTCTCAACCTTCTTCTTCAAGTTTCCCCTAGTCCTTTTGTTGGGTCCCAAAGCCTCTAGCTCCTTATCATGTTCAAGTAGAATAATCTATTTTTCCTGATGCACCTTGTTGAGGTTATCCACCAATTTTTTTATCAAGTCTTCAGTAAGCTTGATGCTCATGCATCTCTAAGTCATCACCTTTTGGAGGAAATCCTTTCCACTCTTGACTTTAGTTTATATTTATGTTATTTTAATCTCATTATCCTTTTAAATTGCTCCAGATCATTGGATATCGTCTTGAACCTTCAATAATCGACATTTCTCTCCTCCTACAAAGTCCACAAGTTTTGCCCAAATCAATGATAATGCAAGAAGTAAGCCTAGTAGTGCCACGTGTTGTGTGACCTACTAGTAGATTTTCAAGGATTTTGATTTTACTTCCTATAGCTCTTTGTTTGATTTTCATGTCCTTAATCTCATGCCATAACCACTTAAAAAGAGAGAAGGAATCAATTGCATTTTCCCTAGCCATACTAAGAACATCACAATAATCTTTGTGGTCAGTCTTAAAATGCCTAGAATTGTGTCTTAATTTCAATGAATATTTAGCTTTATCCTCTCTAGGAGTATCCTCCTTAAAAGAGATTATGTTTTGTTGGCAACATGGGCATATAACCTAGATCTTAACTTACAATTCCTTGTGTTATCTTTGTCCAAAGAAATCATTTTTCCTTTTTCTGAGTCAGGCCTACCTCAGACTAACCACTATAGGGGAACAGATAAGAGGGTCCTTATTTCCTTAGGGTTTCAACACCTTATATGCTTATCCTTTACCTTCCCCCAATGAGCCCACTCTCAAAGTAGATTTGAGGTAGTTTTAATTTTAGTAGAGGGGATATAATCTTCATCATCAGAATCTGTGTCTTTCCCTCTCCCCTTCTTACCAATTTTCACCTTGCTTTGTGGGGTTTTCTTGATTTTGATGAAGGCTCAAGTTTAACCTCTTCCTCACACTCTATATCTTTCTCCTCTTCAGTTTCATTATTCATTTCTCCTGTAGTTGTATTATCATCAACATGCTGCATGACCAAATTTGAGGGAGCGTAAAGGGCTTTATAATGATAAAAAATAATAACCAAAAAACACTCATGTAGAATAGGGTTTATCACAAGGTTTTTCATATGCCCTTTAAAATTTTCTTTTAGGGAAGACCACAAAGAAAAAGGTAGAGAAACCCTCACATTATGATGAAAATGGTTTAAAAGGGAAAAATGGTGAGAAAATGCTCTTATAAAACAACCATCAAGAGTTAAATATTCAATAATAACCTTGAGTACCTAAATCCAGATCGGCTTGATCTTGGATGGGTCATAGTAGTTGGCTTTCTTCTCCTTATTCTCTAATTTCTCAGGTACTCTTCCTCTATTTTTTGAAACCTATGGATAGTTAAGTCAGAGTATTTTTGGTCTTGATAAAACTTCAACCCTTCCAAAGAGAGGCCAATGACTTTAGCAATAACATTCACATAAATCAACACCTTCATCCCAACAAACATAATATTTCCATATTTCCAGTCGCTATCAAAGAACCATGTGATTTTGGGATCCCAACCATGGAGATGCTCTAGGTAAGGAATAAGACTAACATCCTTCAAGATGTTCCACACTTTGTGTTTAGATTTGAGGTTTTTATAGTCATAAGCTCAACTATCTTCTAGTCCCCACCCATATCTTCCTCAGAGCTCTGAAACATGCCCAACTTGTAGATAAAACATAGGAAACAAAATAGCATAGAGGGGGAAAAACACCCAGAATCTATGTGGCACTTTATTAATATGATGAATTCTAATGTTATTCACATAATTCACAACATTGGAAATAACAACCCACCAAGCAATAATGCCACCTTTCTTATCAAATTTAACCTCCATCATTAAATGTAAAGCCATCGTCTGCTTGTGTCATCCTATCTCAGAATAAGAGAATTCTGATATTAGCCTCAAATTTGTCCTGACCCCTCCACATAGAAAGACCCTTACTCCCAACTCCCTTGTTAGAAAATGAGTCAACAACATATTTTTCTTCACAATAGATGTGGGAGATATAACATATTTCGAAAGAAGAAATAATGTCTTTTAAAATTTTCATCCAATTTTCAATTGTCCAAGATGGCTTATGCCTTCTCTCAAGGCAATTTATAATGTTCTTAGAATCACCTTCAACACAAACCTTCTTCTAGTTTGGTTGGTGAGTCAACCTAAGACCCTAAAAGAGTCCTATGGATTCAGTTAGGTGGTTAGTCTGAATGCCCAAAGGGAGAGCCACCACCGAAATAAGATTTGAAGATACTACAATTATGTTTTTCCATATCTCTATTATTATAGTCGATAGGCATATCTACCATATACATGAGAAAGATGACTTTCTCTTTGGAATCATCCATGACTGAAACATCTCCTTGACCTTGGCTAGGAAAACACATTACATATTAAGTTTATTGAGTACATAGTTCCAACATGTAGCATATGTTTTGCATTGGATAAATAAGTGATCAATATTTTCTTCCTTTTCTCTACACAAAATGCATTAAAATGGCCCATGAAAAGTGTTGACACCTAAAAATTCCTTTAGGTGAACAACCTATGGGATGCTTTAGTAAATGGGGGACCTAATGCTTTTGATTGAGCAATGTTTGGGTTTTAGAAGTCATCGCTCCATTTCATATTGAGAAAGGGAAAAAGTATACTAAAACTATTAAGGTGACATGCCAAATATTTTGGAACACTTTAAACAAATCTAATGCACAGGCTATTCTGAAAGATGTAACATCAAGGAAAAATCTTGGATTCAAAATGATTATGGAATAGACAAAAATCTAATTTAAGAACAATGAGCATAAGACATAAAGTAAAGAATACACTAACAATCACATAACAAGGAATAAAATTGCATAATCCATTTTTTAATAATGATATATGTGTATACTGAAGTCAATAACAACATAGAAAACATTCATGAAACAAATGAAACACAATAGAGATCAAAGGGCCAGAGCATGATTGATGTATTGATAATTTCAAAGCTTATTACAGTCTTAAGGCTTGCAAAATTATTCTTCTATTCAAAGTAGAAAGTCCATTTCCAATTATAACCTCTGGTTATCTATAACCAGAGAATGACTTGATGCCTTTTACAAAGAGCAGTTAGAAAACCGCACCCAGTGTCTCTATCTGTAGGGCTAAGAAGAAAAAATATTCAATCACTAGATCTAAGAATTGACAGCTACCTCATGATCTATTAATAGAATCAGATTGTCATCATTCTATTCAATAATGAACCTCTCTGATAATCATCATAGTAGTTTCATCGAATATTGTGCACACATCTAAAAAAAAGATCTTGTGGATGCAAGACACATAGAGACATCTGATTGTAAATAAAAGGACACTTAGAAAACTGGCATTGAAGCTCCCTCAAACCAAAATCTTTATATCCCAAAACTCACATGAGACCTAAACGTGTATCACCTTTAGAAAAATGTTAGGCCCACCATGGAAAAGTATTTAGGGTGCAAAGGAAGTGACATGTGGTATGTTGGCATTGAAGCTAGCTCTTCACAAAAAGAAACATCCTCAAAAGCCCACAAGAGATCCATGTGTAAGACTCAGGATAAGCTCAAGCTTGACAACAAAAAAGGGGATCTTGTGAGCACTCAAAGGGAACGTGGCACTTAGTTGGGACCTTTAGTGAAACAAAAGAAGAAATCCATTTCAAAAAAATGTCATGCTGACAAATGGTAATACACGCACTGCTCCTTCCAAATAAAAGTTACTAAGTGGAAGAAAGAAACTAAGGCAAAATCCATTAGCGGACTTGGGTGAAAAATGGTTCACAAAAACCATATTGTAGTAGCCTTTCACTAGTAAGGATTTTTCCTTTGATAGAAAGCCAAGAGAAGGTTCCCACCTTTAGAAAACAATATCTAATCTGAAATAAATGAGTAGGCTCTTGGTTTGCAACCTCGGTATCTTTTTCTAGCTGGTACCCAATTTTAACTGAATATTCCCCTTTTTTTGTTCCACACAAAATCAGTCTATGACTCTCTCTGCATAGTAGAATTTTTATATTGTTAATCATTCTATCCAATTCTAAAATTTCTTTTTACGAGAAGCCTAAATATCTTCCATCTTTCCATTTGCATTCCACTCCCTCTTTAGTTTCCTCTTTGATGATGTATTCAAACACCCTACTACCCATCCCTATTTAGTTTTTTGATTGAGTTCTCTGTTGAAAGTTCTTAAAGTAAAATTAGGTTTCCCTTCAAAGGAGTCATGCAAAAATTTGTTGTTTTCTCCATTCCGTAGATTCCATGTAATGTTTTTTGTAATGATGTGTTTGTAGCTTATCATGAAATTCCATATTGAAGATCCTTTTGGTGGATCCAAAATGGTAAGTATTCTTTCTCTTGATTGATTATCCAAATATTTATGCACAAGGATCTTGGCCCATTTATGATTGGGGTATCTATAAATCATCCATATCAATTTTTCCCCCATGGCATCATTCATAAAATTCCATTATCTCAATCCTACACCTCTAGTATTTTTAGGTTCATAGATCTGATCCCAAGCTAAAAGGGGAATTTTATCTTGTCGTTGACATCTATTCTAGAAAAAATTCCTCATCTTATGCTCAATAATTTTGTTGATTTTCATTGGTATTTTCATGTACACATCATGGAATAGATAGGAATTTTTTATATCACTAATTTCAACATAAGAATACACCCAACCCATGAAATCCATTGATTTTTCTCAATCTATTTCTCTAAAAAACTTTCAATAAGATTCATCCATAATATTATTTTACTAGCACCACCCAAAAGTGGAGCTCCCAAAAATTTTCCCAGAAGTATCCCTAATTTAACTTTGAGAAGTTTACTAATTACATGTTACTTCCTTAATTATGTATTAAAAAAATTACCTCTGATTTGCGCCAATTCACCACTTGACCCGACAAAGCACAATATTTATCCAAAGTTTCCTACATGCACATAGCCTCCCTAAGTGAAGCTTCCCCCCTAAGTAAAGTATCATTTGCAAATTATTGATGTGAATATGCATCCAATCCTTGTACAATGTTCATACCTTGACTCCATCTCCCTTCTCTGTGTCTCTTGGTAATTAGTGTACCAATTTTTTTTTCCATAATGATAAACAATGCTAGAGATAGTGTATCCCCTTGTCTTACACCATGAGCGGATTCAAAACAACCTTGGGGGCTACCATTAACAATAATTGAGAACCTTGGATTTCCAATGAAACTTCTTATCCATGCTATCCATTTCTCATCAAAACCAAAACACCTCAAGACCTGATATTGAAAGGAATGGTTGACATGGTCATATGTCTTCCTAATATATAGTTTAAAACCATTATTATACCTATTTGGGTCTTTATGACTGAGTGGATTGCTTTATTTGCAATAATAATACCTTCAACAATGGATATCCCTAGAAGAAATCCACTTTGTTCCTCTGATATTAGATGGGGTATTACAGTATTAAGTTTGTTAGAAATCACTTTGGTAATAACTTTGTAAGTAACACTATAGAGGGAAATTAGTCAGTAATCCTCAAAGGCCCCTAAAACTTCTTTCTTAGGAACTAGCACAATGAAGGTGTTATTGATATCCTTACACATATATGCTTTTTCATTTGATTCTTTTGCTATGTCATGTAGATCAACACCAATTGTCTCCTAGGCTTTTTGAAGAAAACCAACTAGAAAACCATCTAGCCCTAGTGCTTTGTCACACCCCAAACAAAAAAAAGAAATTTTTACTTCCTCCATAGAGCCCAATTTCACTAAAGTAAGATTTTTTTCTCTACTTATCATCCTCTAGGTATAATTATTTCAACCTCATCCAAACTTACCCTTGTATCATTGTCAGTAGAAATAAGTGTAGAAAAATACTTGATTGTCTCTTTATTGATAGATTCTCATTCTATAATAAGTGATCCTTTTGCATCCTTGAATTTTTTGATTTTGTTCCTTATGCACCTTGCCTTGACCAAGGAGTGAAAAAAATAGTATTTTTTTCCCCTACGTTGAGCCAACATTCCTGGATTTTTGTTTCTAGTATATTTCCTCTCGGGCTAGTACCTTAGTAAATTCTTGCATTAGTTCCTTCTCCTTTTAGAATTCAAACTCTAACATTACATTCCTAATAACAATGGAATTTAGTTCTTCAAGTTATTTCCCAATTTATCCTTTCTCTACAAATATGTTCTTGACATTAATCCTATATTTCATTCATTCAATATTTCTTTGATAAATTATATTTTTTGAAAAAATAGAATGAATTTTCCCTATTCACAATGGGAGTGCTCTTCCACCAGTCATCTATGAGTTGAATAAGATAAGGATCATGGAACCACATGAACTCAAACTTGAAAGGGGGTCAAATGGGAGCAAGATCATCCTGAAAGTGTAGAATAATTGGAAAGTGATCTAATCTTGAGAAGTATAAAATGAGAGATTCAAAGATACATAAGTGCAATCTTCCCAATTCTAAGCCACAAAAAAGTAATTAAGTCTCTCAATAATGTTTGAAAAATCCTTTCTTCTATTTTTCCACATAAAATTCCCTTTATTAGAAACAATCTCCTCCATTTTGTTATTGACAATGAATTTTTGAAAATTAGATTATATCACACTACATGCCTGTTTGCCTCCACTTTTGTTTCATGGTTTCCTAGTAGCATTAAAATCTCCCCCTAGAATAAGTAGGGAAGAGACCAATGTTTTCATACACATACTAATCTAGTTACATACTATCCTTTTCTGAGAAGTAGTCATTGGGCCATAGACATTCAAAAAGAAAATATCCTTTTTGGCATCTTCCATATGCACTTTCACCAATTGCCACTATAATTCCTTGCTGAATTCTTTCAAATTGACCTCCTGAGGATTCTATAAGAGGACCAAGCCTTATAACGATCTAATTGTATCCACACTAACTCCTTTCCATTATCTTTATCTCAGAAGCAGAACCTCAAAATCATACTTGTCTAATTTTGTTTCCTATAACCCAATAATATCTAACTTTTCTTGATCAAAACATCAGTTGATTAGTCACCTTTTTTAAGAGGCATTGTAGCCTCTAAAATTTCATGATATGGGATTCATGGCTCCTTGAGAATGGTAAGGCCCTTCCTAGAACATAAATTTCTTTATCCTTTGGTGCTACTAGCCAATTCAAACTTGTATTTTGCAAACCTGGGACCTCTTTTATGTTTTTAAACAATCTTTACATTCTTTTATTTGGTTTTCATTTGACTCACAATCATCTTTTTCAAAATATCCCCTTCACCAAAACTTAAATATCTATTAGACCATAAAAGACCAAAATCCTTCTTGTCTGGTGCATTTTCTATGTTCGTGACATCTCCCTTGTACAAGGCTTCTATCCTTAAAAATTCATCCTATAGTCGTTCTTCTTTATCATCAAATATGGGGGACTCTCCCCTTACCAATGAGGGGAAGGAAGAAATGGTGGCTTCAAAAACTACCTGTGAGTGGGTGATATCTCCTAATCCATAGATTGGTGGCTTTGTTCCATCTATATCTTCTACCCTGTTATCCACATTATGAGGTAACTTTTCTAGAGAATGATATACATTCATTCCAATCATGTTCCAAGGAGGGGAACCTTTTGTATCAACATCTACCTCCTCAAACCTTTCCTATCCTCTATTAAGGTCCTCTCCACACTCATTGTAGTTAGAGGTGGGATTTTCAAAACCCTTTCTTCCTTAATGAATAATTCTTGGTTAAATAATTGTATTATGGAATCCTCACCTTGCGCCCTGGCCACCTCCATAATCTTATTTACTACATTTGGAGGGATTCAAAGGTTTCTTGTTCCTCTTGCACTTTAGATATTTTTTTCTCAGTTTCTCCCATCATCCCAGTGTACATCATTTCCTTATTAAGGGTGCTTTTACTTATGTCCTTATTAGATGTCTCTACGTTTCCTTACAGTAGATCCATTGGCCCTATGCCCTAGTTAGTAGGTTCATTCTTAGTACAAATATGAGATGGATTATCTGAAGTATGATTCTCCCCTACATCTCCATTATCCTTTTAGTTCAATATCTCTGTATTCTTATCTGGGATCTCATTATTTGTCATATATATAATTTTCTACACGACAACATCATGTGCATTTTCTTTTCCTTTTATAGACTTGGCACATTCCCATTTCGTGTGCCCTAATCTCCTACAGAATTTTTATTTGTCTACATGTTCTTCAACTTTTATACTTTGTTTCCAAACCCATACATTTGAAACCATATTGATGTCCTTTGGAAGTGGATGTTTGAGGTACTAGTGTATGCATATTATCGCATACATGTTGTAATCTTTGCTTTCTATTCCTTCCCCAACCACCATGAATCTACCCAGTTTATTCCCAATGGACCTCAATGTTTCCATATCCCAATATTCAAAGGGTAAATTATAGATCCTAATCCATATAGGAACCTCATCTATTTTAACTTTCAAAGGATTGAAGTTGAGTTCCTAGTTACTAATGAAAAACCCCATTCCAACCATCATATATGATCCATTTTACACTATCCATTCTTTTCCTATCCAGTTTCACATATTACTAAATAAAAGGCATTTGGAAGGGTTTTCAACTCTACCTAAAAAGGTAAGGTCTTTGCGCAAAAAAAATTACTTTTATTTTGGAAACTATTGCCGAGTCTCCTAGCCACTTCATAAAAAGACCATTCTCTTTCAACCAAGATACTGAATCATTCCAACACAAGTTATCTACATTGACCGACACTTAAGGGCATTGGTCTAAGATGAAACATACCATAGATGTGCCCTTCTTGGATGTGGTTTCCATCCTTGTTTTTAAATTTCATGTCTCCTTTGTCCCCCATTCTTTTTTTTCCACTTTTCTTAACCCAGTAGTGTTCCTTTCTAACAACCTTCCATATCCAATACACATCTATGACCAGAATCTATCATTTCAGTCTTGCTAAAAGTCACCTCTAAAGGGTTTCCTAGTACTATTCCCTGACCTTTTGCTATAGATTAGATCATCATTTTGTCTAATCTGTGCTTGAGGTTTCCAGGTAACAACTACATGATTTGTTCAAACACATTATAAGTCCTTATCCCCCATGTCCAAAATGGGTCTAACCTCCCCGAAAAACCCTTCCAATGGTCCATTCCTCTTCCTCTCAATGTAGCCCTATGTTTGATTTCCAAAGTTCTTTGTAACATTATGAAATACACTATTTACTTTTTTTTTATCACTTCTACACCTTAGAAACAATATGTACACCCAAAGATATGAACCTAGGAAGTGGAATTGAACCTTTCCCTAGATTTAAGGTACACCAATATTGATGCCAAAAATCCTTTGTCTTGATGGTTGGAACTTAAATTTTCTTAGATAGGTGGTCTCTATATAGACTTATTAAGGATTAACCATATAATGAATTGATAATAATGATTGTTGAAGAAAATAGGTAGTGATGTAATATACCTAAGATATTCCTATTAGCTAATACTATATTCTTATGGTGATGCAATGTATAATGTATCTCTTATGTAATATGTTACATAGATCTCTAATGCCTCTTGATAATCTTCGAATAGCTTATGGATTGTCCTTATCTACAAAAACAAAGTGCACATATTAATAAATTTTATTCTAAAGTGGACAACTAACAACTAGTGAGAGGGCATTAGTTTGAGTAAAAGAGTAGGCTCCATAGATATTGGCTTAAAAAAAAATAGGTAATTTATGCTATTTGATTTTAGACTCTAGGAATGCATGAAGAAAAGATTAGATTGGGTTCAAGTTAATTTCCAACTTTTACTCAAATTCTATACAACTTAAATATACTAGTCATCTCACTAAGAACATACTAGTCAAAATGAGTCTAAAATAACTAGAAAAGAGTATATTATAGAATTATTTATGGTATTAAAATTACTCAAATGTTCATAGTTCATTTAAGGTTACATTTTTTTAATGTTTTTAAATAATATTTTCAATGTAATTATATTTTTCAATCAACAAATTTTAAAAGAAAATTTAACTCTTAAACTTTAATAAAATTATATGAATGCTAGAGATTTTTTAAATAAAATTTTAATCTAATTATTATCTACTCAAAAATAATAAACAAACAAGTGCCACATAATGACTAGTCCCTACCATTAAAAAATAGTTTGAAAGTGTAGTTGATAATAATTAGCTAAAAGATTTTAACATATTTATTCTCTAAATAAATATTTTAAGAAATTTTAATTAAATAATTTTAATTTTTTATTATAAAATTTAAATATTCATAATCAAACAATAATTCTTGATATTGAACAAAAAATGCACTATAAAAATCATTTAAAATTACACATTTTCCTCTCCCACATCTCACACACACACTTTCTCAATTCTTCTAAATGAATCCAAGCTTTATACAATTGATTGAATAAGCTTCCTTAATTAATACTTATTTTCTATTTATCCAACCACTTTTTGTTGCATGAAATCGACATGCATTGTTAACAAGATTATTTGTTATGAATTTCTCCCACCAACATTTTTTCTTATTTCAAGTTATTTGAATGCTTAGTCCTTTTTATCCCATTAACTAGAATTGAGTAGCTCTAATTTGTTATTATTTAAAATCAGCATGCATTGTTAACAAGATTCTTTTCTATGAATTTTTTTCACTAAAAAATCATATTCCAAGTTATTTGACTACTTAGTTATTGTGTTCTAATCAACTAGAATAAGGTAGCTCTAACTTTTCTATCATACTACTATGTGAATATGATATTCAATTTGTATATGAATTTGAATTAAGAAATATTTTTTAAACATATAAATATCAAAATTCTAAAACAAAATAAAACTAAAAAATCACATTTCTAACAACAAAAAATATAATTTTATTCAACAAACATCAAATTGTCAATTGTATTAATCATTCTAATCTGTATCTCTAATTGCGCATTATAATTTCTAATTACCATTTATTAATAATTACTATAAATTTAGTAAATAACTTAACTCGTAACTATGTTTTATCTATAGCAACTACTCGTCTCTATGGGAGATCCCCTCATAATCTATTTGTAAAGGATTTCGGGGTCCCTTCAAAACTTCTTTTTACGTTAATAAAAAACTTAATTCATAACTCTAAACCAATTTACAAATTTAGATATAAAAAGTTACACATTAAAATATTACATTATTATTTTTAAAATTATAAATTAATCAAATATCACGTCTAATTAATCTATGAAATTCAATTAGTTGTTTTCATAAATTAATATATGTCTTTGTTGAATAAATGACCCACTTGCCATACCATATTTTAAGAGGGTGCTTGATCTCCCAAGAATCTTAAACTAGAATTTTGATATAATTCTTCTTTTTTTTTTAAATTATTTTTTTTTTAATGTAAATTGGGAGGCTTGTTTGATGAAATTTTTTTTAAAAAGAGGTCTACATTTGTTTGGTTTAAAAAAAAAGGTTCAGGAAGGTTGGATTTTATGAGGGACGAGAAAGTCTTGTGAAGCAAAAACATTGCTACAAGATTAATTGGAATATTTTTTCCAAGAATTGAAACATCTAATTTTTCGAACTGGAATTTGAGAGGATGAAAAATGTTAGGAGCTAGAAATTGTCCCACAAGCTTAAGATTTCTTTTTTGTCAATTGTCAATCATATGAAATTTTTTAATTTTTATAGTTAATTTTTTTAATTTTTTAATTTTTGATTTACTTATTGACTTGCTTATACTAAATAATTAAATATATGAGACCATTAGCTTTCATAAATTTTGGTACTTAAATTTCAAGTTTAAAATACATTACAAAATTCATGAGACCACCTACTTTAAATAATCATCCTAAAAAATCTCAATACACTTGTTTTAATTGTTTAAGAAAGCCCATCTATAATACCTTACTTGTTATAAATTAACTCGTTCTCCACAGTTTTGTGTGCCTTCCTTAGAACAACATGATCAAATTGCGTCACTTACTATTATTTTTTAATTTATTAATCAAATTGAAAATTAAAAAATAATTATAATTTATTAATCCCGTTTGGCAATTCTTCTAGATTGCTACACGCAAAAAGTTTGAAGTTGCGGAATTTTGAAGTATATTGGAGCGATAGATTTGGCTTGTGTGACGTTCTCTTATAAGATCTCAAGTAACCAATTTAACACGTAAGAAACTTAGATTGCCTAAACTTTAACGCTTCAAAAATAATTCGCACTTTTCAAACGACACCATCAGAGAAAAGCCATACAAAATAAATAACTAAACGAACTTTGTTAAAATGAAACGTCAAATGCTTTTTTTTCTGTATAAGAAGAACTAGGCAGCACGAAAGTACAAATTATAATATTATGCATCAGTGTTATAGTTAAAGCACAAAACTTACAAAAACAAAAACGACGGCGTAATTATGATCGAATGACAAGTTCCTCGCTTGATCGTGTTACAGTCAAGAAAGGTAACGTTATAGTTCGACAATAACCGATTTGTCTGTTCAAACCTTCACCTTGCATTTCTTCGTTCTGACGTTGATTCTGTTGTTCTCATCCAGGTTGTCGGCGGCGAACTCACAGCGTACGTGGAATGTAATCTTCATCGTTTTCAGTTTCCCGAATTTGATCTTAACGGGAACATCCGCCTTCAAATGCAAAGGAACGCTTCCCTCCTGCTTCTGTTCAATAAGCAACGCAAACATCTCACTGGTAATCTGCACGTACTTACTCCCGGTCAGAATAATGTCTAAATAAGTAGTATTCTTGTGGCCCTGGTATAACGCAGGCAGTTTGCCGCTGCACAACTCCGTGCCGGCGTAGAAAACCCTAATATAGCTGTTGTCTAAGTAATATATGCCGATCATTTTATTCGGATTTGTCGCTCTCTCACGCACAGTGAACTGAGCGGAAAAGGTAGCGTCTAAACCTAGAGAGAAGTTGATAATCTGAACGTTATGGACTGAGTATTTGGGTATCCTGGGCTGAAAGACAGCGTAGAGAATGGCGGCTGCAATGACAATTGCGACAATAAAGAACAACAGGAGGCAAAATGTCCAGACGAAGCAGAAACAATAGAAATTGCGGCAGCACTTAGGAAGGCGGGAGTACTATCCTGAGGCTTCCTGATGTGTGCAAATCTGAGCGTCGGATTCTACATTTTCAGACGTAAGATTCGATTTGCGAATGAGAGGAGCACTGGGCGGTGGACTTTTCCACGCGCCCTTTTTGGCCAGATAAACCTGATTCGCTTCTGCCATTGCTGTGTAGTAATCGTGCTTCTATTTTTTAGATCGGAGATAATTGATCTAAGGATAGGGAAAATCTCTTCAAAATGGGTGGTGTAGAGGAACTTTTCCGGAAAGCATTGAATCTGTGAAGAAATGGTTATGAAATTCGTGTTAAAAGGTGAGGCAGGAAGGTCTCTTGTAACTTGTACAGGAGCTTTTAGGAAGGTGTGGGTGATCACATGGTAAATTGTATTGTGAAGAAATAGCATGATGAAATAATAAACGGAATTCTTGTTAAAAGGTAAAGCAGGAAGGTCTCTTATTTTTACAGGAACTTTCCAGGAAAGCACTTAGTTTTGTGAGCGAGCGTATGGTAAGATATGTCGTAAAGAAGTAGTATAACGAAATGATAATGAAAGCCAAAGGCAGGAAGGTCTCCTGGTTGTAGAGGAACTGAACTTTCCCGGAAAACACACAGACAATGGTAACATATATTGTGAAAAAATGAAAATCTCATTAAAAGTTGAGACATGAAGCTGTCTTGTTGTCCAGGATCTTTCCAAAAAAGCACTTAGTAATATATATTGTCAAAAAAATAGTAAATAGTAAGATCAAGATGAAATGATGATATAAACTAACTAAAAGATGATGCAGGATGGTCTACTGTTTGTACCACTACTTTCCAGGGATATCAAGGAGTCGATTGAGAAAATTGTTTTCAATTAATTCTTTTTGCAATATTCATCGTAGCCAAAGGAAAAAAACTGAACGCCAGAGACAAATATTCTTTCTATTCCATTGAAAATTTTGACTCCGACAAACATATCGCCTTTCATTTCATACAGATTTTTTTCCGTCCTTCGAAAATTTTCACCTGCCTAAATATCTGCTTTTATCTCATAGACTTAAACTCCTGATCTTTTTACTGAGAAAGCGTGCAAATACTGTCAATGACCATCAGAAAGAGGACATGGTTTTTTATCTATATAATATGATTATATGAACTTCCATGAAATTTTAATGGACAAAATTATTTTGAGATTCATTTGTTTCTCAATTGAGTTTAAGTAAAAATTTATTAAAGTTGAGCATAAGTTCTGTACTTAATCATATTTTTTATATTTTTTAATTTTTTAATAAGGTACATATATATCATATTTATTAATTAAAAAGATAATGATATATTATTTTCGAAAACACAGCTAATAGGAGGTTACATCATTTGATTCATGTAATATTTGGTCTAAACAAAGAATGAGAAAAAGGTAAAGTTCAATCAATAGTAAACATAAATTAAACTACTAAAAAAAGAGCAACATTGCTAGGAAGGGATCACAATCACTAGAGTTATCCCACACATCAATGGAGATATTATCATCATCAAAATCTCCTAGAGAATAAGGACACCCTCCTCCCGTTGATAGTATATAGGCTATTTAACATGAACACAACAAATAGCTAGCTAGACTTTTTCCCTATGGATTTAGGCACCACAATTTGAGTTTTTTTAACTCCTGATTTTCTAATTTTTATTTTATACTTCCATGTATTATTTTTCCTATTATTAGATGATTGAGATTAAAATTTTAAATAGCAAGTTTCACAAGGTATTGTACATTATTTTTCTAGATTTTTTATTGGTGATACTCCTATAAAGACTCAAACTCTATAAGTATATTGTAGTCATTTGATTATTTTAGTTATTTTCTTCTAGAATGGTTTTCTCAATGAAAGCATTGTTATGATATATTACTTTTGTGTTTATTTCCTTGGAATTATATTATTACTTTATATTTTTTACATACCACCTCTCAAAAATTAGTGTAGGAAGCATATTCCACTCCTTTAATTCATTCAAAAAATGGCAATGACATTGCAATATAATTTGTATCTATCTTCCACTATTCGGCATGTTACTATATTGTACTGCTAAGATCTTTGTGTTTGAACCTAATAATGGATATAATAAATATGACTATAACCAATGGTAAAATCAATTAAAATTACTATTTGGATGATGAATTTGTGCGTGACATTACTCAATTGAAATGTGGTCTCAACAATTGAATGCAACATTTAGCTAGGATCTAGAATCCACCTTATCAAATCATGATGAATGGGTAGGTCAAAAACACAACAATGACCTTGTAACTTTTGTGTATATCCTAATAGGAGTGTGTTGACATCATTATTGTCCTAATAAGCTATAGAAATATATTCACCTATTTTTTATGTGTTATATGATGAATGTGGTTATAATAAGCATTGAGAGAATGTGTTATTAAGTGGGGAATCTACATCTTGGTCCAATTATAATTTATTAATGAATAGCTTTTATACAAATTCAATAGTATCGAGACAAGATTGAATGCAAGCTAGATACTCATTTAGTGATGTCTATGCTATTTTTAATTGATTGACTATTAGTTTTTTAATTCAATCTTTCATTAATGATGATAAAATGCCATAAGAATCTTCTTTATAAATATAGAATCCTACATTGTCAAATTGGGTCTATTAAATTTGAAATTAAAGATCAAAGCTAATCTAGCTGGTGCAACTAAAATTAATTGTAATTACATTCTTATTTTATAAGGAGAAGAGAATGACACACATTGATTCATATTCTATAATAACATCAATTATTAAAGTTAATATACATACAAATAAAACTAAAGATTGCTAAAATAAATATAATATAAATTGAAAAAAATGCACTTCTCTCCTCTAAATACATCTCATTATTAAATAATAAATACTAAATAAATTTTAACTCTATTAAACCATTTTAGAAAAATCATCTTTTAAACCTTAATCCTATCTATTGTAATACATAACGTTATTAATAAATCATTAATTTAATTCATATATGTTGTTCCCAAATGATTTAAGTGAAACGTCACCATCTTTAATGTAACAGATCAAAATATACTTCTATACTAAATAGATGTATACTACTTGTAAATGTAATTTTCATAATTTACAAATGTATACGGTATTTTCACATGCATTGCAATTGTCAATCAACGAAGTACGTACGGATGAATATCAAGTTATTGAAACCATATCAAAGCAATACAATTTTCCAATAATATCTTGATTTAATTTTCAGCAACGTATAATCGACACACTGTACTACATTTAAAAATCTTTAGCCTGGAATTCAGATCGATTACATTTTTTATTGTTTGGACGAGCAAGCCAAACAAAGAAGCCACAGCTATATAATTTCTGCAACAAATATTTATTCTATTTTTCTAATATCAAGAACTACGTCTAGCTATGATAAAACATAACCAAAAAATTTGAAATCGTAAAATACTAAACTAAAAGGGAAAAACAGTTCGCAACCCATCAAATTGCAGGCTGCATGGCAAGAAAACTAGTTGACAAGCCTGTAATCTGAATGTTGTCAATTGAAGATGGCATAGAGAATGGCGGCAACAATGACAATGGCGGCAATTAAGAGCACAAGTAGGCCAAAAGTCCAGGCGAGGCGGAAGCAGCAGTTATTACGAGGGTGGGGGCATGAAGATCTGTAGGGCTCCAGTATGGGAACTGCTTCCTCTATTGGAAAAATATGCTCTCTAAGATTAGCACCCGGGTATCCTTTCTCAGCATCCTCCTTGGATAAAAATATGCGCTGTTCATCGGCCATGATTGTTATTGTAATCCTGCAAGTGTTTATGCTTCAAGAAAATGGAGAGGAAAGGGCGAGACTCAATTTTGGGAAAAATGCTAATGAAAGTCTTGTTAATATAGGCAGGAGGGCAGCACCCAAAAGGTTGGAAACTTCCAAGAAATGCAACCGGTAAGTCGAGAGGGCACGTGCTAGGTGATCAAGAATTTGAAGATCGAGAAACGCCTTTGTTTTGGCCAAGCGGCTGTCGTTACAAATAGATTAATTTTACGGTACATGTTATCAGCTAAGAAGGCAAGATATGGTATGATGAGTAGCTAGGCCACGTCAACGAGAAAGGTCTTGGGACCTTGAGAAATAAAATAAGCGATGTCGAGAGATTTGTTTGTTTAATGTTCTTTGGATTTCAAATTTTATGCACATTATTTATATGGAAGTAAAATTCATGTATAATTTTATTGAAGATTTGAAAGATCTGCACGGAATTTAGGGGCAACTCATAGTTTTTTTTCATGTAGATGTAACTTCACTTGAAAAGTTTTGGTATTATATATTATTTATTAATTATCATTTTAAGAAGATAGATTTATTTTTTAAAGAAGAAATATAATTCTTTAGTTTTTAAGTTATGTAATGATTTCGAGAAGAATTAAATTGTAAAGAAGATAAAGGTATTGTGAATAGAAAATGGTGGAGAATATTTCTTATTGGTGTTTAATATATTCTGTTATGACAAGGTCACTATAGAATGCAAGATAATCTATTATACTCTAAGTATATATAAGTTAGTAGCAGTCGTGATGCGACTGTTGGAAACTGCAATTGAAACAATTGTTGTGTTGTCATTGATGTCAAACCTTAACTGGTAAGACTGTTGCTACTTAGGAAAGTACTATATCTATTGTATTATTGTGAAGAAAGGAAAAAAATAATGGTAACAATAGCACCTAAGGAAAGGTTGAGTTATCTTGATACTACAAAGTGTACTTAACTATGTTGTACAATGATGAGACAATGTATTGTTTATCTTAGTAAGATTGAAGACTAAACTGGTAGGCTTGACTGAGCAAAAATGGAGAAATCATGTTCAAGCTGAGTAATGTTAGTGTCGACCGAGTCAGTATATGCCGAGTAAAATTCTAGTGTTGACCGAACATCAGTTAATTGCCGAGAAAGACAGTATAAGCCGAGGAAACATTTTTTAGTAATGACTGAGCTTTCTATGTGAAGACCGAGTAGTTGATCACAGTATTGACCGAGCATCAGCATTTTTATATTTGAAGAGAATTCAGATTTGGAGCCAACATTGTTGAATTCTTGGATTATGTAAAACGTGTTGACTTTATTTATTGATTGTTTGAAAGCATTAAATGCATTGAAAAATATTTTATTATAAATCTTTAAGAGATTTGAAATGTTTCTAGAAAAGGAGCCGAAGAACATAAAGCTGGTAGATTCAATGAATCTGACCTAACCCTAAGATCTACGAAGAAGATTGAGCGATAAAAGATGAGTTAACCTAATTGAGGAAGTATTAAGGGAACCTAAGCATTAGGTATGTGTGTGCATGGGTGAAAAAAGGATGCTAAAAGATCAGTAGATGTTATTGACTGTATAAGCAGAAAAGGCTGAAGGAGAAGTGTGGTGATTTCTTGAAGAAAAGTTTCGAGTAGATCAAAGATGGAAATGACAAAGTTTCAAAGTCAGTAAACCAACATTTGTGTACGAAATTGGATCTGATATTTACAAAGTGAGTTGTATGTTTTATAGATCATTACTGCTACTACTTTCTAACCATTGTAATAGTCAAAATCCTTTTAACAAAGGTTGACCTAACAGCCATATGTTTAAATTCTTTGAACAAGGTTGCATTCTAATGGAATGTATGTAAGTCCTATAACAAGGCTCACTTTTAACAGGGTGATTGAAATCCTTTAACCGGGTCACACCTAACAGTGTGTATTGTAACCTTTAACAGGGTTGACTTTTAACCGAGCTCACTTCAAAAAAGTGAAAATAATAGTAGCATGTTACAAAGTGGTTTTTCCCCAATTGGGTTTCCACTATAAATCCTAGTGTCAATGCTTATGTGAATGTTTTGGTTTGAACATTTCTGTGTTTTACAAGTTAGATACAACTGGATAGTGTACTGCAATGTTATATGTTTCTATTATAAAATCAGTGATGACCGAGTTGGTTTTGGTTGTTAGATTTGATTTAAAGAAAAGTTTTTGAAGTTTATTTTATACATCAGGACCTAAGAACAATTGATTCACCCCCTCTCTCTGTTGTTCTAAATCATATTAATAGAGACATGGAAGACATTTTATGATTTTTAATATTTGAATAAATGGCAGTAAGAGTTATTGCTACAGTTAGTGTTACTGTTATGGTTAATGTTAGCAGTATGGTTATGGTTAAGGTTATGTTAACATTAGAGGGAAGGTTAGGATATTATATGAATTTTAATCTATAATTATGTAAGGGTTAGTGTTATGGTTAGTGTTAGTATTACAACTAGTGCTACTATTATGGTTAAGGTTAGTGTTAGGATTACAGTTAAGGTTTGTGTTAGGGTAATAGTTAAGGTCAATAGTGTAATTAGGGGAGAATATTTCTTATTGGTGCTTAATATATTCTATTATGACAATGTCACTATAGAATGCAAGATAACCTATTATAATCTAAAATAGAGTGGATTTGCATATAGAATGAATACGATGCTGCTATAAAGGGACATAACATTCTTAGTGATGTTACTTTTTGTAAGAAATGTTACATAGAATTACCAAACAAAAAAATTGGTTTACCTAGAGGAAATATAATCTCTAATTCCTCTATTCTATAATATTTTAGCATGATAGATTACAAATTAGTAAGTTTTTTTTTTTAAAGAAATGAAGATTTCTGCTAAGTAGTGTCCATCTATAACTAATAGAACAAACTAATTAAAAATTAAAATACAAAATAGTTTTCTTTTTTAATTAATTAATGAATATGATTGAAGATGGATGCTTTATCAATACAAGTACAAGATGTTCAAAATTCATGAGGAATGTATTATTTTTCTTTTGTTGTTTTTCTTGTATATGGGGTAGAAACTTTTAGGTTGCAGGTCATGCTATCAAATGACAAAACTGTCACTGAATTGTGGACTATTGATCCAAATGATAGAAGTTAAAAATAACTTGTAAAAATTAATAGTGTTTCACACATAAAATTAAGGATACTCATAAAGTTTGTATATGCACCAAAGAAATCAAATCATATTTGTATGCTCCAAAAGAATGTTTCAAAACAATGTACACAAATAATTGACTTGCATTATTTGCAATTCAATTCTGGCTTTAAAAGATAGAAATTCACAATTAATTTGATCAAATTTTGTATTAGTGATATCTAGTTCATCTATTGAGAGGGTTATATGTTAGACATTTTTTGGTCCTCGAGGATGCTGACATGGAGGAGGTGATGGCCTCGATCTCTCAAGGCATTCTTATTGTTAACATTCACAATAAGTCTGTAAAAAGTCATATGTAGAACATGGAGATTGAGGATGGAAATAAAAAATGAACCAGCTTAAGGTTTTCAAGTCTCTCAAGGGAATAGTGGTCCCTTTTAGGATTTGTGACATTGATTTTTAAGAGGGCCACGAGGAAAAATATAAGGTTATCAAGAGCTACATGTGAGATTTACATACTAATGTTTCCATTAAAATTAAATAGTCCTCCTATAATCCTAATTAAGCTCTAACCTAAAACCTTAGTCCTAGTCCCAACCCTAATCTTAAAGTAAATAATTGCTAAATCTTAAGTTAATTTGAGTGCTAACCTTAAATTTAACCCTTACCCTGACTCGAATATTTACAATTAGGGCTTCCTTTTAAAAAGAGTTATATTTAAGGTTTATTTAGGTTGAATATTTAATGAAGGTTAGGATTCATGTTAGGAATAAGATTATAATTATAGTAAGGGTTAGAATTGGAATTCTATATCCAACCATATTTATAATTATCTTTGATATAATTAGTGTTAAATACATTATGATTATAAGTATTTTTAGGGTTAGAATAACAATAGAATGAGAATTAGGTTTAGAGTTAGTGCTAAACTAAGATTAGAGTTCATCAAGGTTATGATTACAATTTAATTAGAGTTTAATTAGGGATAATTTAGGGTAAGAGTTAAAGTCAAGGTTGTATACACCTAAAAATGGTCATCTAGACTATTAGCCCTTTTTGCTAAATCATAAATTGCTTATTCTTGATCAAATCCTAGTTCTATCATTTATTCGATTATTTTCTATGGGCTAACTATTTTATCCTAAGTCTTTATTTATTTAAAAAGAATTTCCTCCCCTTTAATTAAATAAAAAGACCCCACTTTTCCTCTTATATGCAAGATGCAAAACTAACCAAAAACCTTGAACTTCAAAAATTGATCTACTTTTTGTTTAGATTTAAAATCCTTTAGCAGGCCTGCTCTTGAGCAATCAAGAGGAATGACCGAAGTGGGGACAAGCTAATACCGAGCTATTCCAACCCACAATAATATCAAGGCTATCAAGGACACAAAACCTTGGTAGACATAACACTTGTCTTCACTTGATGTGAGTAGCTCATAGGATTGCGACCATGGGGAAAGCATTGAGCAAGAATGCTTAAGGTACTCTTGAGGCCGCAAGGTCCTAGTTCTTTATGAAGAGCAAGAGGGGTGTTATGAATAGAAGCCCTTACTATGAACCATTAGTTAGAAGCCACCTTATTTTAGCCGCTTAGCTTCTTGGTGCAAGGATTGATCCAAGTGGACTTACTCGGATCACCCCAAGACACTCACCATATGTGTTCCTTTGGTTGTGTTTTTGACACTTCCATGACAACGTCGATATCTCTTGTGGGCAACCACTTGGTGTGAGGCAAGGGAGCATAAAGTTGTGGGCCACGTTGCTAAGTAATGAGCCTTGTCCTTCTAGGTAGTAATTGCTTGAATTGTCTTCGATTGTGCTATACTAGTGTAAACGTTCTTAACATTCAAACAAACGGTAGCATTCATAAGATTTTCTATTTTGATATCACAAGTGCTTGTCTTGGCAAGGTTGCTTTTGCCCTTGTTCCAAGTGTTTTATGACATGTTTAATCACCTACTATTTGCAAACTTGTCTTTTACTTGCTGTTACTCTCTATCAAACTAAGAAATTACACTATCCAATCTTTGAAATCAATCAAAATGCTTCAAAACTGAGATTTTTTATGTTCACTGGTCAAAGAGTCATACAACCCTGGAACAGTGTCGCACCCTGTTATGAGAAATATCGCGCGACAGTTCGTCCCTGCATAATTGTCGCCCCGCTTGCCTAGAAAGTGTCACCCAGCCTTATTGGAAATAGTTGCTTGGCTTAGGGTGAAGTGTCGCCTCGCTATAAACTGTCACCTTGTCTGCCTGGAAAGTGTTGCCTAGAACCTTTTTGCTATCTTGTTGCTGTTGCAATCCGGAGCTGCTAAACTTGCATTTTAACCTGTTGTAGAGTGTCTTTTTCTGTTCTTACCTGAAACTGGTCTATTATCTGCATGCTCAGACTTGTTCTAGACTTAAATAAATGAGCTAAAACTATTGGATTTGAGCTTAATGAATGCTACTCTTGATCACTTGTCGCATCACGATTACCTCTCTAGCTACTTGCTTATTGAGCTTCTTGCTCGCTGCTCGGCTTTAGTCAATTGATTGCTGTAAGTGCTTGAGCACTTTTGACAAGCCATCTCTCTATTGTTCTACTTTGACAAGTGATCTTTATTAGCTTTGCTTATCTCAAATCTGAGAAACTTTGTCTCATTTTATTAGTCAACCAACATCTCTTTTCATGCCTGTTACAACTCGGTCTCAATTTGAGTAGGAGAGTCATCCTCCGTTCAATTATACACAGTTACCTTCTCCAAAGAGACACTCACGAGTGCCCATTAGCAACAACAGTTCTAGTTCTAACCAATCTGAGGATTCTAAGGCTACCTTGTGGTACAAAGGAGGTTTCCTCTTTTTCGCATTGAAGACCCCCAAAAACACAGACAGTGTCTCACTCACTTTGACTGAACAAGAAAAATTTCAACTCTTGCAAGAACACTTTGAGCATAAGGATAAACAAGCGCACTTAGACAAAGAACACAATCAACAAAGGATGGATGCTGCTAGGCGCATGGCTTATAGAGGAATGTCTTATGAGCAACCCAAGACTAGTAACTATGAGCATAGACCTCTTTTTAATGGCAATAATGGCAACAACACGCCACCAAGATCACCTCCAAAATGGACTTTTGAGATTCCTTCTTCACCTCCTAGACCTCCTCCCTCTCAATATGAGGTAGAGGCTGATGATGAGATTTCTAGTGAGGATCTTATGAGATTTGAACAAGATGTGGTCTCCCAACGAATGATGCATAAGCTTTTAGAGCGTAATGGCGATCAATATTTTCAATATATGACTTCTAGAGGATACAAGCTTCCTCCTAGCTATGATGTCAGAAAAATTGTCCAACAAAGAGTACCAACTGAATTGGAAGTCCTTCAGGAAGAACTGCGTCAGACAAATCAATGCCTTACCCAAATGGAAATAGAAAGAGAGCCTCCAAAGGTCTCTTTTGTAGAATCAATTTGTGCTCTTCCTTTTGATAAAAGTCTATACATGGTCCCGTTTCCTAGGGATATTGAGGTTCCCAAATATGACAAGTATGATGGAAATGGAGATCCCCATGACCATGTGCATCACTTTTATGCTCTTAGTATGGACTTTCTTCATGAAGACACATTTCTTCTACGATTATTCCCTCGAAGCTTAAGAGGACAAGCTTTAGAATGGTTTGCAAAGTTGACACCTCCTTTGAAGACTTTTGATGAGTTGGCTTAGAGATTTACCCAACATTATTCTTACAACATCCAACAACCTGTCACCATGATAGATCTTGGTAATCTAAGACAACATCAAGGTGAGCCATTTGCAACTTACTTACAATGTTGGAGGTCATTGTATTCTAGATATCCTCGTCTGCTACCTGAAAGAGAAAAGATTGACATTTTCGTCAACACACTTGTGCCTGAGCTATTTTATGATATAAGGAAGCAACTGTTCTCCTCCTTCCATGACATGGTTGAAAGTGCATATCAGATTGAGGATGTAGCTATAAGAAAAGGGGATATTGTTATTAATAAAGATGCTAAAGGCAATGGCAAAGACAAGAAAAAACCTTGGAATAAAAACAAGTATGTTGTTAATGATGGGGTTGTTGACGCTCCTAAAGCTAAAGAGCCTGTTTTCAATCTCTCCAATGCTATCTATGCAGCAAAACAACAAGAAGCTGCCAACGCTCATGGTGCTCCTAAACCTCAATATGTAGATAAGCCTAAGAAGTCATTTCGAAAGCGAGTCTATACCAAGTTGGCAGAACCTTACGATGTGATCCTTAAGACTTTGGTTGACAATGGATATCTTATACTTCCTGATAAACCTGGTAACTAGGATCCGATAAATAAGCCTGATTGGTGGAGAGAGGATTATTACTGCCATTATCACAGAAACAAGGGACATCTGACAGATAATTGTTTTAAGCTTAGGGATGATATTCAAGACCTCATTGATAACAACACAATCTCCATTGATGGCTTAACTAAAAATTCTGATCACACAGCTTTCAAAGATCCTCTACCTAAGCATGATAAGAGGGAAACCTCTCAAGCACATAAGAAGAATCATGATACTAAGATCAACTATACATGTACTTTTGATATGCCTGTAATCAACATGATAGAGCTCGTTGAGAGTGTTCTAATGCTAAGGTCTCAAGATGATAATAAAGTTAGTCATGGTAAGCCAAAGTTGGTCTTGCAAACACGTGGTGGTTCATCTTCCCAAAGTGAGACACTGAATGCTGTTACTAAGGGGAAAGCCAAGATTGTCCTTAAAACTGCGCAAGATCCCAAGCAAGCTTTGCCTTCCAAACAAGCGACTCCTTCAGCCACCCCTAGCTATGATCTTGTCCAACATTTGCAAAAGACACCAGCACAGATATCTATCCTTGATTTGCTTTGGTTATCCCCTTTGCATAGAGAGATTTTTGATGAGGCTCTACGTACAACACGTGTTCCCAACGACATTGATCCTGATCAATTCCAGGCTATGGTCAACCACATTTCATCTTCACTATCTCTCTCCTTTTTTGTAGAAGATGATATATCTATTGCTCACCCACATAATCTAGCTTTACACATCAAAGTTCTAGTCTACCACACCCGTGTCCGCTGAGTCCTGATAGACAATGGTGCAGGGTTAAATATTGTTTCTTTCAATGTCATACAATAGTTGGGTTTGTCAGAATTTTTTGTGGATTCTAAGAAGAAGATTACTATAAAAGCTTACGATGAAGTGGAAAGATCTTCCAAAGGTCTTTTCACACTGCCTATCTGAGTGGGTCATGTCATGAAAGATATTAACTTCCAAGTATTGGACATCCCACTTGCATATAACATTCTTTTGGGTCGTCCTTGGATCCATGACATTCAGGCTGTTCCTTCCACTTATCATCAGTGTGTCAAATTTTTGTACAATGGCACTGAAGTTGTGATTCTTGGAGACCATACTATTGCTATCAATGCTCTTGCTGCTGCTGAAAAATTTGTTCCTCACAATGAACCTTCTGTTGATCCTAGTACATCTCTAGTTGCTGCTGAGAAAACACTTAAGATGATGAGCCTTGGTATGGGTGAATATACACTGGATTCCTTTGCTTCTATACCTATTTCTCCTAGGTCATATGGGAAACCTTCTCATCAAATGAAGCCTTCCACTTCTGCTATGGTGATCTTTGATACTTTTGTTCCTTCATCCATTCCTTTAGAAGCAGAAAGAGAAGAACAAGCTATCCAAGAGTGGATCTATAGAGAAGATGAGGGTAGTACGGCAAATACCCTCCTTGATTATTCCAAAAATACTCCCATGCTCAGTAATTCAGACACAGATACAGATGAGTCACCACTACACACTATGGCTCAAATGGGAGATGATCTTCCTTCTACTTCACTTCTTTGGGGAGAAGAATGTATATCTACTGATGATATGGCTGAGGCCTCTATGTCTAGAACCTATGTGCCTAAAGAATCATTGCACTATGATAGACAACGTCACAACATTGCACGGCTGCTACAAAGAGGTGATCTATCACATAATGACATGAGTATCTCTGCTTCTCGGCATCTTAAGCCTCTTCCAGAAGATTCTTCCATGATAGATATGGATGTTGATATGGTTCATACTTATAGTGACCATCTCGATGTAGTCGATGAGTCTCGCAAAGGGTCTGATGGGTTGGTTCCCCGTATTGCCTTAGTTGACTACGTTGGTCCTTCTTTGACGAATCTAGATCTAGCTACTTTTGGAGCTTACCCTATAGGCTCAACATCTTTTGTCACCAGAGATGACACCCCTCACATAAATTTTATTGAACCAATCACTTCATTTCATCTCACATCAACACCTATTACTTCTTCCACCAGCGAACTAGCAACAAAAAAGATTGAATCAGCAATCAAGTATCATAGTCATCACGTCAAAATAAAAGAGCAATGGTCGGATGGTGAAAACCACATTGTGGCAGTATCCACACCCAAGAAAAGTAAAAATAATAATCTGCTAAAAAATAATGATTCTCAAATAAAAGATGACAAGTTGATTCTCTACAAAAAATAGTGCACTACTTCAAGCATGATCTCATATATGTTATACTTCAGCCCATTTCTAAAGATGAGAACAAAGTTGCTAATGCCTTGGTTACTTAGACATCCATCTTACGAATGAAAAGGCATAAATCTCACTTCAAGTTCTTCGTGGATGAATTACGCTATCATGCTTACAAATCCTACAATCCTGCCATCTTTTCATGTCTTCCACCTCATATTCTTCCTGACAATCCACCATGCCATTCTTTCCACCATCCCTTACACTTTGCCTTTGCCTCTGGTGACTTGTATAGGAAGGGTCTAGACGGAACTCTCCTTAAGTGTCTAGAAATAGAGGAGTCAAAAAAAATGCTAGCTGACACCCACTATGGCATATGTGGGTCACATTCTAACGATCCTCCGCTAGCTCAGACATTGCTTAGGGCTGGTTATTATTGGTCGAACTGGTTGAAACCTCCTATCATCACAGTTGCAGCATTTGGGCCTGGGCCTATCAGTTCTCTACATCAGAGGAAGCAGATTCTTTATGCCCATTTCTGTCTGGGGCATTCTTTGTACATACTTTATGATCCTGAAAAAACTCCAAAAAAATTCATATATGATGCTGAAAAAATCCTAAAAAGCATAAACAATACTGAAAAAATGAGCATACTAGTGAAAACCTAGCAATAGGCGCTTTGATGTTTGACCAAAAAAATAAAAAAAATTTTAAAAATTTTTAAAAATAAAAAAATTGAAAAAATTAAAAAAGTGCCTTGGTGAAAACCTAGAAACAGGCGCCTTAGTAGCAAAAATACAAAAAAATTATAAAAAGTCCTAAAAAAATTGCAATAAATCTATCAAGTGGTGAAAACCTGGAAATAGGTGTTGCTTGAGACCCTCTGCATCTATGTCTATCAGTCTTGTGTAGCGCTTTTTCGCTCCACTT
Organism: Chamaecyparis obtusa; assembly: GCA_027943335.1. Taxonomy (NCBI): domain Eukaryota; kingdom Viridiplantae; phylum Streptophyta; class Pinopsida; order Cupressales; family Cupressaceae; genus Chamaecyparis; species Chamaecyparis obtusa. The sequence goes on from BSBK01012602.1 coordinate 29,206, forward strand.
CTCGCTTTGCCTCTCCTAGCCTGGAATTGATTCTTGTCTTAGTCTAGGGGGCATCTGTTGTTTTGAGCTTATCTTGGGTCTCTTTATGCATCAAGGTTTCTTGGCCAACTTGGTTCAAACTATGTTTTTCAACACTACCCTTGTGTCGAGTGTTTCTCAACACTTATCAGATGTCCTACCCGCAGTCTAGATGATGCAATATTTCTCACAGGCAGATGCGATACTCAAAGTTTGACTCTATGACCTACACACACACACTTAAACATTTGACTCACTGAGACTTGCTTGGCTTTATTTCTTTGTGTGTTGTCTATGATGATTTCTTTGCTGAGTGTTCTCCCCCTATGATAATTTTCGATGATGCATAGTTAGAAGATTGAGGGAATGAGAACATATTTTTTTTGCTTTCTGCCTGTGGGTATATTTTGTTGATCCTTACTGTCATTAGCATTTATGCTTGTTCCACTTGACATTGGGATCTACAAGGTATTATCCTTGACTGTTTCGCAAGTGCATGCTTATAGTCATCTTGACTTTCTTGTGTCTCGATGCAAGCATAATCTTGCTATATCAAACTTAGGTAATCTCACTGCACTAGTCATCTTGACTTACATGTCTCTGATGCCTAGGTGAGATTTCCACATTTTTATCTGATATAGATCATATTCAAATTCACATAGTTATGCTAGTGTGTATTGTATGATCTTGTGACGCTACCAATAACGCTCGATGATGATAATTAGATGTCTATTGGCTTCGTAACCTTGCAAGTAAACCACTTTTCATGTAGCTTGCATTCTTAAGTTCATGTTAGTTAGTTTTGCATCTTGCATATGGAGAGAGCTCTCCTTTTCATCTTACGTGGACTTTTTAATCAACTGCACTCCTCTTTCACTTCTTCCTGATCATGTCTTTCACTTCTTGTCTTTCATATCCCATCATTTTCTATTCATTTTGGGATCAAAACCGAAATTCGAGTTCACCTTGATCACCCAAATCATCTTTCTCCTTCTTCCGTGTAGTTGGCTAACCTTTTGAGGCCTGATCCTTCGATCTTCACTGGGGCATTCTTCACCTCTTCATCCCCATCTCTCTCAACTTCCAGTCTTTCATTCACTTTCAAATCCCAAGTTCAAATCCCCTCTCTGTGGTGTTTACGGGTTGAGGGACCAATAGGTTCGTGCCTCGGGTCCCATGTGTGGGGCATCTCTTCATCGCTTGATGGTTATTTTGTTCTCTCTCTTCAATTATGATTTCTAGTGATTTGATCATGTTGCTCTTGCTTCTGCTTTCCTTCTACCTAGATTTCACTTTCGATCCCAAGGGGGCAGACACATCATATATTATTGGCTATCTTTTTCCTAAGTGTTCAGTACTGTCGCTACCAGGCTGACCCTGCAGGATTTGCTATCTCTCTACACTTCATTCTTTGGAGTCAGATCGCTATCTGCTTGCCTTCTTGGCTGATCTCTTCTTTGACGTAATGTGTTCCCAGATCAATCACACATTAGTCAAAGAGGGGAAAATGTATACACTTAAAAATGGTCATCTAGACTATTAGCCCCTTTTGCTAAATCATAAATTGCTTATTCTTGATCAAATCCTAGTTCTATCATTTATTCGATTATTTTCTATGCGCTAACCATTTTATCCTAAGTCTTTATTTATTTAAAAGGAATTTCCTCCCCTTTTATTAAATAAAAAGCCCCAACTTTTCCTCTTATCCTAAGTTGCACAAATAAAGCATTATTCTTATTCTATAAAAAAGGAAAAAGCACTTTTTGTCTCATATGGACACAAAAGTCAACTCTTATTTTCTCATTGGAGGATATTTGTGCACATGGATTGCTCCTCTTTCAAGCTCCACCATTGATTAAATCTTTTGCCTCTTAATCTCCATGGTCCATTCCTTCTCATTTCCTATAAAAGGAGAGCTCTTTTCTTCATTCGAGATCTATCTCTTTTATGCTAATGTTATGCTGCAGGTTTTCTAAGTCACTTTGGAGCTTTTGGAGATTTTGAGCATTCTTGACTTTTTGCATCTACATGTTATCATAGTTTCATTTCTTGCATTGTCATGGCATTCATAACTTCATACTTAGCTTAGATTTCCTTTAAGCTTTAGATTAATTCATCTAGCTTAACTAGGAAGCTTTGTAATACTTGCATCTTTCATTTTCATAGCTTAACTTGCATTTCCATTCTAGCATAGCATTGCATTGCATTTTCATTCTTGATTCTTGAGGATATTGGCATTCTTGCCTTTGTCTTCATTGAATCTCCCATTGAATGGTTTACTAGCAAGGTTATTGGCTTAATAGCTCTAGCTGAGAGCATTCTTAAAAACCCTTGCACTCCATGCCTAGGGAGCTATGGATCGATTTTTGAGACCTCATTCTTGAGTGTTCTTGAATGTAATGATTCATAGAAGTGTGACACAATTATAGCACACAAAAGTTATAGTTCAATTCATGTTATGATTATAGCTTTTAGATAGATTTAACTAATGTAAGGTTTAGGATTAGATTTATAATTCAAGTAAAGTTAGGGTTAGTAAATTATAGTTTAGTTAGAGTTCAATTAGGGTAATGTTTATGGTTTAATATTAGGGTTATAACTATAGTTGAAATAGAATTATGGTTACAGTTTAGTAGAGTTTAATTAGGATTCATTAGGATCCAATTTAGGGTTAGGGACAAATTATTATTATGTTAAGAGTTAGTGTTAGAGTTTGATTAAGGTTAAAATATTACAGTTATGATTCAATTAGAGTTGGGTTAGGGTTATGACTACAATTTAAATTGAGAATATTTAGTGTTCAAGTGGGGTTATGTTTGAAGTTCACAGAGAGTTAGGATTACTATAAGGATTATAATTATAATTCAATCGGGGTGATACACACACATAGATATGTATGTATGTATGCACACACACACACACACACACACACACACACATATACATATATTTATACATACACACACACATAAATTATTCTGGGTTAATTATACATTCAATCATACATACATGCATACATACATACACACAGATATACATTTGTACATATACATACACACACATTAATTATTCAGGATTAATTATACATACATATGCATAGACACACACACACATATGTATATGTATATGTGTGTGTGTGTATGTAGGGCTATGACTAGGATTAGGAATAGTACTAATCAAATCTTAATTATAATTCAACCTTAATTAAAGTCCTATTTTTTATTTTATTTCTAATCTTAACACTAATTGAACTCTAACTCTAATCCGATTCTAAACTTAACCATTATTGAACTGTAACCCCAATCATAACTAAAACCTATCCCAACTGAATTGTAGTGTTAACCCTAATCAAAACCATATATCTAATTCTAATTATAACCTAAATTGTAATTAAATTATAACCCTAAACTTATTTTAAGCACAACTAGAATTTTACAATTAGATATAGGGTTAGGATAACAATTATATATAAAGTTAGGATTCAATTATGATTAGGGTAAGATTTAGAATTTAGGTTTAATTATACTAATATATGATAATATAAATGTTACAATTCGATATAAGGTTAGGATAACAATTAAATAGAAAGTTAGAATTCAATTATGATTAGGATAAGATTTAGAATTTAGATTCAATTATACTAATATATGATAATATTTCACATATATTTTTTATATTAAATATATTACTAGAATATTATTACATTAAATAATATAATACTATCTTATTGTATATTAATTTATTTGATGACTTCCATATTGCAACGCTACCACTACAAGCATATATATATATATAATATAAATAACATACACCTAAAAATTTATATAAGACAAGATATACAAATATTCTAAAATGATGCTTAATTCATATAAATATATTTTTTATATTTTTAAATGTTTTAAAAAAATCACAACTTTATTTATCAATAAACAAGAAGTAAAAATACGCAGGAATCTTTTAACTTATTAAAACCATATCAAAGCGGTACAATTTTTTAATAATATCTTAATCTAATTTTGACTAACCTATAATCGACACACTTTATTCTCTGAAGCAAAACTATTAAACTTCTCACCGACCATACTGCATTCTAAAATAGTTTCCAAATCTTTGAAAAAACTCTCCCGGAATTTAGGTAAACTTCTTTTCTACATATTCCGACTAGCAAAGTCAAGCAAACTATTTGTACCTCTATTCTTCTGCGACATTTTTCTTTCCCTCTTCCTAATAATGAGAAACGTATGTAGTCGTGAAAAAACAGGAACTAGGAAATTTAAAATTGTAAAATACAAAACACAGACCATCAAACTCCACCCCGCACGGCACGAAAACTACTTCACACGCAAAATTGGAGTCGCGGAGTCCAAGTCTATTGGACCGATAGATGTCCCTTGCGTTACGTTCTTTAATAACTTTAAATTACAGTTTTCCGACTTTCTCTATTTCAAAAGATCTGTATTATACAATCTTTCGGTCTTTCTGGCGTTGTAAATAATTTACAGAGTTTGAACGACTCCATAGAATAGTCGCAGAGAGGAATTAGTAAGAGAAAAAACAATTATATTTCAAATGAAATAACATATATCATTATTTGGTTTATGACCAAAACTATCGATCTCGAAATATAATGTAATGTGATGATACAGATGAATACAATCTAATGTTACTGAAATTTTTTATTAAAAACAAATAAAGAGCCCTAATCAAGATCAAATTACGAACTGCTCGCCCGTTCGTCTTCTGCAAAGACAGAGAAAAGAAAAAAAATGTACAATCAATAACCCCCGTGCTTCTTTCAGCTCAAAGCTTCACCTTGCAGTTCTTCTTGCTAATATTAATACTGGCGTTGGCGTCCAGACTGTCGATCACCAGATCACAGCGAACGCGGAAAGTAATTTTCATCGTTTTCAGTTTCCCAAACTTGACTTTCACTGGAACATCGGCCTTCAAAAGCAAGGGAATACTTCCCAGTTGACGCTGTGCAGTCAGCGACTTAACCATGTCACTGGTAATCTGAACATTGGTCCCGGAAAGAGTAACGTCCAAATTAGTCGTATTCCTGTGGCCCTGGTAAAACGCAGGAAGTTTCCCCTTGCAGAGCTCTGTGCCGGTGTAGAAAACCGCAAGATAACTGTCGTCCAAGTAATAAATGCCGATATTTTTGTTGGGATTCCTCGCTGTAACATCCACCGCGAACTGAGATGAAACGGTGCCGCCTGCACCAAGGGAGAACCTTGTAATCTGAATATTGTCGACTGAATAATCGGGTATTTTGGGCTTAAAGGCGGCGTAGAGAATGGCGGCTGCTATGGCGATGGTTACAATGAAGAGCAACAGAAGACAAAATGTCCAGACGAGGCAGCGGCAGCAGGGATTGCGGCGCCGCCTGGGAAGGCCAGGGTAATATCTGCGGGGCTCTCTTGAGGGAATCATTTGCTCTTTAGGAAATGTAACGTCCCTAAGCTGGTATCGATCGGCGGTTGGGTCTCCTTTCTCCGACATGAGACTCGATTTGGGGGCGAGAGGAGCGCTGGGCCGCAGGCTCATCTTTGTGGCTTTCTCAATATCCGGGTTGGCTGGATAAATGCGCTGTGAATTCGCCATGACTGTCTTGTAATCCTGCAGGTGTTTTTGCTCTTTTTTGGAGGGGAAGGGACGAGATTCGATCTTGGGTGGAAGAGGTATTGAAGAATGGTAATGAAACTCTTGAAGGGATTGAAGAATGGTTATGAAAATCTTGTTAAAAAGGCAGGGGAGCACCGGAAAGAATAGAAACTTCCAAGAAACGCAGTGGGTTAACCGCGTGGACACGTGCTAGGTGATTTGGAATGTGAAACGCGTTCTTTTTTTTTGCCGGGCGGCCCGTGTTTGGCTTGAATCTCACCTACTTAACCAGTTTTTAGGTTACGTCAGGGGAGCTCCAAACGTCGTCAAGAACGTTTTTGTAGGGAGGGTGTTGGTGAGGGACTTTCGTTGCCATTTGCATACAAAATTCTCTCACCTCAGTCGTTTAACAACTTAATTCTTTCGATCCATGTTTTGTTTTGGTACACGCCACGGCTTGTTTTACTTGGGACACTGTCAACGTGAATGTGTGTGGTTGTTTTTGTTAAGATGGAAGTGAGTGGAGGCCGTACTGACAGTGCTGACAAACCATGTGGGAAAGTTTCCTTGGGAGGACTGAATAGTTGCCTTTATAGACTTCATCCTACCTCTGCAAAGACTTCGTGCTTTCATTGACCGCATTCCTTGACTATCGATTGCAGCAATATGTTTAATGGGCAAATGAAGAATTGTCACAATTACATTGCTCGCATTATTTACTTAGCAAATTGTGGTAATATTTATCCATTTTTTAACTATCGGTTGTAGCAATGTGTTTAATGGAAACTTAATTCAGCAAAGGCTTCTTATAGTGGCACGAAAAATAATTGTAAATGTTTTGAAATTTGAAGATTTTTTTAACTTATTTGTTGTCTTATGAATGAATGGGGTAACTAAGAGGGTAATAGTGCTTGAAGTTAAAATAGATAATAGTGACTCTTGGTTTTCTATAAGTGGTTTCTAGTGTGCGGAAATAAGTTGCGAATGCACTATTTTGGATCTAGAAAATATAAGATTTGACAGACAATTTGCAACTGAGTTTAGTCAGAAGTACTGGGAACATGACACCTCACTCACCCTCTTTCTAGGAACAGAACGCCTTGGGCAACCTCTTCCCCATAAAACAACTTCAAATTGAAATAACAGGTTAGTGGTGTTTCAAGTTTCTATTTTTGGTACCCGTGCGTGCCAGCAAGAGCACCTAGGATTTGGGCTAAGTCCTAGTTCATTTTGGCTTGTACTGATCCTAGCCAGATCAGGAGTTTCTAAGGATCCCTTATGAGTCCTAAGTGATATAGGAGGTTTGCTATATGTTTTAGTTTCAATAAGGGTTACTAGAGTTTGTGAAGGAGTAAGGTGTACCTAGGAGCTATGCCTAGTCCTAGGAGCTACTTTTAGTCCTAGACTAAAGGGTGGAGTTAGAAGTGCCAAACGACCTCAAGCATGTTATGAGGCAATGTTTTGAGCCAAAAGAAGAATTGGAAAGGCTAGCATATCTTCCTAGATGGCTAGGAGTGTGTGAGCCAAGCAAGGAAGCAAAATTGCAAAGCAAGAATGCAAAATTGCAAAAGTTACAAAATTGTTGTCATGACAACTTATGTCTTAAGGTGACCGAAATCAAACTTAGGGTTGCCTTAAGCCCTAGCCACCCTCACATGTGGGAAAACACTTAAATACCCCCAAAAAGCTTGAATCTTGAGGTTGCGAGTTTTAACATTTTAAGTTTTATTGTTCTGATTTGTGTGGACAGTGTCTCAGTTATGTCACAGTTCGCATTGTAGTTTGTGAAGAGACTCAGTAATAGATTGCAGGAAGATTCTTGTTGTAATTTCTAGGTTGTTTTGAGTGTGTACTTACATTCTGTAGAAGTAGGGGCTCTGTAAATAAGTTTTCTTTCCTATTTTAAATCTTTTATTTTAAGCCATTTTATTGGCATGTATGTAACAGACTGTGCAAACATGGCTTCACCATAAAATCCCACTGTGTAAATCATCACAACTTGTTGGGACATGGAAGTGAAGCCAATGTACAATGTACATAGCCAAGGAGGAGTGTTAGAAAGGGGATCTTCTATTTTTAAGACCTTTCCCTAAGCGAGCCAGAGCTATGTCTGGCTAGGAGAAAGGATGGGAAAAGAGATGTAACCTGTAGGGGTGATTACAAAAGTTGGATTTGAGATTTTGGACATTTGCATTGTGTCCATATAGAGCTTTGGTGAAGAGTTGAGGGCCAAGATAATCCATTTGGCTATCCATTCATTACTTGGATCAGAGAAGACCAGGAAGACCCTAAAACCCTCCAAAAACCCTCACTGGTTGGACGAGGTACTATACAAAAGTTTGGAAACATAAGACCCACAAAATCTCTTGGGTATACCTAAGGGAAGAAGGAATCCATAATTGGTTGGGGGGATCCTTTGGATTGAATGAGCTAGAAAGTCTGAAAACCCGGATTAGGAGACCTAATAGAGGCTAAAGGGCTACAAGGCCCAAGAGACCAAATTTGGAGATAGGTAAGGAAGTAGACCAAAGAACTTGATGAATTGAATCAAGAACTCACTATTGACATGAATTTGATCACCTCCATTCCCCTGTAAGAATTTACACTTGTTTTGGAGGTTAAAGTTGTTTGAGGAGCATGAGAAGAGAAGGAGTGTTCAGACATTGGTAGGTACCCCAGGGAAGTAGGATTGTCATGCTCCAATAAAGGACATAGTGAAGATCCTTAGGAAAAAAGGAGACACCTTGTCGTGACCCTGATCAAAGTGTTAGGGAGTTGGGGAGGTTGGGAACCTAGATTGGTCTTGACATAAAGAAGTAACCCTATCAACATGACACCTCACTCACCCTCTTTCTAGGAACAAAATGCCTTGGGCGACCTCTTCCCTACCAAACAACTTCAAATTGAAATCATAGGTTAGTGGTGTTTTCTAGTTTCTATTTTTGGTACTCGTGCATGCTAGTCTAGTTTTTGTCAGTCTGTATATTCTACATCTTGTCATTTTCACCTATTTAGACTTCTATCTTACATTAGTCAATTATTTCTCCCTAATCAATTCTCACATACAAACAAAAATGAAGGATAATTATACTCCCCTGGCGCTTAAGTCCTACTTGGGCCTAGTGGATCATCTTCCTTCTAGTTGTGCAATAATAAAAAATTAGTTAGGTCTTGCATTGGGGAACCACTCTAGAACTCCTTGTTGCTTGCCAGACCCCTTAAGCGTTAGGCACTCACCTAGAGCTTAAGTCCTACTTGGTCCTAGTGGGTCATCTTCCTTCTGCTTGTACAATAACAAAGAATTGGTTAGGTGTTGCACTAGGAAACCACTCTAGAACCCCTTATTGTTTTCTCAACCCCTTAAGCGTTAGGTACTCACCTAGAACTTAAGTTATACTTGGACTTAGTAGATCATCTTCCTTTTTGTTTTGCAATAACAAAGAATTGGTTAGGTGTTGCACTATGGAGCCACTCTAAAACCCTTGTTTGCCTAATCATTTTTATTTATTATACATTTTGGTGAACCCGACTCACAGTATTTCTACTCTAATTTTGCTATTAGATCTCCTTTATATGCATTACGATATTTTTGTATTTAGGTTCCCCTTTATTATACATTTTGGTAAACCTGACTTATAATATTTATATTATATTTTTAGTGTTATATTTCCATTTTTCATTTGATGGGTAGATGTGTTATTTATTAGGTTTCATTTGCTATTATATGTCATAATTACATTTATGTTGCATACATTTAATGAGTGATTTTTATATTTATCTCAAACATCTCTCTCTCTCTCTCTCTCTCTCTCTCTCTCTCTCTCTCTCTCTCTCTCTCTCTCTCTCTCTCTCTCTCTCTCTCTCTCTCTCTCTCTTTTATGCATAAGTGTCATAATATTGAGTCCTACCATAGCTTTCTGATTAGGAGAAGTCCTAGACTTATGTGTTATTTTGATCACGAGTCCTCTATATTTCTTGAGATTCTTGATGAAAAAAATATGACTACTATTATTGATAATTGGTGCAGGAGCACCAAGGTCACAAGTCGGAGTCAGGAAGAGCACTAGGATCACTAATCGATCCTTGGGACGAGTAGAAGACCAATGGCCTTCAAAGGTCATTAAAACATGTAATGAGACCAATCATGGTCATGTAATGTGGTTTTGATCATAAAGTGGTCAGTTATAATAAAAAACTTAAATGTAAGCATAATGGCAGTGATAAGCTACCTAGGGGTCACTAGGAAGGGATTAAGGTTTGATCCTAGGTTAGGGGATTGGGAAATGATCAATAATGGTCTTAAAAATATATATTGAGACTATTCAAGCCTTTAAATGATGCTACAAGCACTAAGAGTGCACAATATTGTAAATTGCCTATATTGGCAATTTGAGCCTAAAAAGGGCTTAGTTGGGATTATAGGTTAGTATTGATTTGCAAAGGTTGTTTCTAAACATTCTAACAGTCATTATAAGAGGATTTAGTCATGTTTTCAATTTGACAACATAGGTTGTCAACTTGACAACACATTTTCATCATATTTTATTTAGACTGTCGGTTTGGGGATAGTTTGAATTAGTTTTTGGGTAGTTTGAATTGGTTGTAGTCGGTTGATTGGAGTTAAGAGTCTATTTCAAAGACATCCACGTGAGTGGATAGGGAGAGATCAATTTTGGTATGTAATGGCATGAGGTTGTAATAGTTTCAATCAATGAAAAATGAAATTCTCTGCAATTTTGGAACTCATTGTTCCGTGGGTACAGTCTGATAACAGTGACTTGGTTTGAATGTTATTTAATGTGATCCTTTCTTGAACATGGTCTAGGAACATTTCCTGACACTTTTATTTACTTTTTTATTTAAACACTTCATTGTTTTGTTGATTGGCAACACCAAGAACTTGACTGGTGCGGGAACAGGGACTGGTTAACAAGGGGTACAGTCTATAGTTTAGAGTTGAAGTTTTTATCATGCAATCACCCTCCCACCCTATGGTTACTATGGATGGTGGGAGAGGTCTAAATATCTATTATTCCTTTTATAATGGTTATTTTATGTAGGGAAGGCACCAGTTGTTGAGGAACAGGGATAAGCCTGATAAAACTCAGTGAAGGGTCACTTGAATTGATATCAGTCATGGTCTGGAAGTTTTGTCCATTGGAGGGCCACTTATTATGTATTGGGGGGTCATGATATGATTAGGGGATGGTGTTGGATCCACTGAGGGGATCTAGAAGTGCTTAGAGGTGCTTGGTTGAGGAAAACCCAGGTTAGTACACCTAGAATGGAGGGTTTTGTAGTTGAAGTGTTAAAACATGGTGGCTCATCCCAGAAAGTGGAAAATCATTTGATTAGAATCATTTATTAACTCTATCCTTGGGTTAGGAGGTCTGGTATTGATACCCTTTAGTACTTCCTTTGTTAGGTGAGGGCTAATTAGGCCTAATTGAAGAGGTAGTGGGTGAAAGAAGTGTTCACCAGTCACATGGTGAGAACCTAATATTTTTAGGCATTTAATAACTTTGAAAAGGGTATTCAAAAATGTGAAAATATTGATAGGTTGTTTGGGAATTTTGGGAATGAAATGCTGATTTCAATGTTGGCGGGGCTACTAGACAGGGCTAGAAGGCTATAGTTGATGAATGGTGAAATATGGGTGGATAGGAGTGAATGGGGAGTTGTTACATGGAAAATATACTATGCTAAGATTATCTAAGGTGTTAGGATCAGAGTTTGAGGTCTGGGTTGAGTTTTGGTGTGTTGGAGGCACTAGGTGCACTAGGTGGCCTAGGAGGGTATTGGTGAAATGAGAGATTGGAACAAGGAAGTTGGAAGGTGAACTTGATTGGTACGGTTGTGGAAGTAACTTAAAAAGTCAGAGAAATCAATTTGATCTTTGAGTAGGACTGATTCCTTGAGTTGATTCCAAGTTATATTGTTGAATCCTCGAGCTGAGTTAGCCTACTTAAGGTGATAGTGGAGGGCTTTGCATCAATAATCCTTCTTCCCACTCTTATCGTGATAAAGATGAAACCTTAAGAGTTTCTCCTACCCAACTGCAAAAGCTTTCCCATGATTTTGAAAACATTGAGAAATAGTTAGGTCAAGAACATTCTAACATGGAATCCATCTTATTACTAGAAATAATGAGAAAGATGATTTACAACAATGAGAATGGTGTTTATTTGTTATGTGCTATTTATCATCTTATGATTAAAAATGTTAAACTCATTAAATATTATGTTCAATACCTTGGTTTAACTCAACCTACCACTAGTGTTCAAACTTTTATTATTATTCTTATTTCATTACCTATTGTTTCTACATACACTTCACCTCTCATAATTTCATTTGTTACAAACACTAATCCTACACATGTTAGTACTGGAAGTATTCCTAGTCTTATCATTCCTCCTTTAAGTGCTCCATGTGTTTTCCAACCATCATCCTGCTAGGCCCAAAAGGAGGCAAGCACAACTGAGAGGGGGAGGGGGGTGAATCAGTTGTGTACACCTTATAATATTAATTGCACTTTAGTCACTTAGATCTGAAAGATAAACAATAATGCAAGATCCAAAGCATACAACACATAACACCAAGATTTTTTCTTAAGGAAACTTGGTTAAGGAAAAACCTCACTGGGAGTAAAACCCACTAGATGAATGTACTCTGCTAAAAGTAATACCCAGTTAAGAGAAAATAGACAAAAAAGGATGCACTTGCAACCACAGGCTTGCAACTCAATTTACAGGATCACTATTCAAAGAACATTGCTCACAAAACAATCTCATATCTCACCCTTAGTCGGGTTCACCGATCTATCTTCAATTACAAAAGGGTGGACATATAGTCCATTACAACTGAACTGACAAATAACATCTACCATGCCAAAATAGTTTCAATGAAGTACAAAATCTTCCTTAAGTGTAGAACACTAATACATATACCTCTCTCTCTCTCCCTCTCTCCCTCTCTCCCTCTCTCCCTTATCTCTATTACAAAAATGATTTCTCATTTATACCGATTACAAATAATAATCAACTAGTAGGTCAGGTAAGATCTATTACAATAAAAGATAAAAGAATTATGATCAATATCCAATATGATCCAAATCAAGTTGTCTAAGACTTAGATAGGACCCAAATATTCAACGACAAAAATAATTGTGTGTCACCAAGACACCATAAATAATCACAACACATTACTCCATCAAGTCAGCTAGGACCTAGATAAAGAAACACCAACACACTACCAAAGTAGCAAATATGATCACCTCAATAAATTTGGACCAACAACATGATCATCACACAATCCAAGAACACCAACAAGAAATGTGAATACCATCCAAAACCTTTTCATCAACTTCAATACGATATCCAAACTCATATTTATCTTTGATCAATAAGAACACTTAAATATTGAACTTTTTCACAACAAAAGATAGCTTGTTGTACTCTGAATCATGAACAATACTAGTTGCAAACACAATGATAAGGCACCATGTAACTACTAGCTTCACAATCTCTAAAACACCAAATCTAACACTTACCAAACCAAATACACATCCACTGTACACATGAACATTGTAACATCAGCAATCCAAAACTTGATAAAACCTCACTCAAATTGTCATCCAAACTTCTATGAACCTCTGTAGACCATATACAAACACCTATGAACAAAATCTAATGATCTCAACTCAAGATCTTCATCATAGCACCTAATCAACCAAAATCATGTATAAAGACCATACTCAACACACTGTCTGAAACAAAAATTAGTATGTTGAGATCAATGACAAAACATTAATGTTATCACATCCAAGAACCAGACTTTGATATTCTCAACAATCTTCTAACAATCTCCCCCTTTGGTAGTGATGGAAACATGTGTAGTGAAAAATTAATCAATGCACAAAGACATTACAATATCCACTTGATCACTCTGAAAGTATAGATATAATATATCCACCTGATTACTCTGAATATCCAGCTTCAACACAATCTCTCCCAAGCATAATTCACTCTATTTTTCACTCAATCTCTCTCCCTTTGACATCAATGGAAAAGGACCAAAAACATAAAAAAGAACTGAACTTACCACAAAAGGAAAAGATAGGAAAAATATTAGTACCAAACCATACTAGCCATAACATTGCTCCCTCTAAGAAGTAGTCCTCAAAATCATCAATCTAGTGAGTGATGTTCTGATAGATTTTATGGACTGATGCCATCCTCAACATCATTAGATCTAATTAGGAGTGGCTATCACCCCAAGATTCTCCCTAAGATACTCAAATATATCCTTCGACAAAGGCTTTGTAAAGATATCAACAATCTTTTCCTTAGTAGACACAAATTCTATCTTCACTTCCTTCTCACTGACTTTATCCCTCAAGACATGATCATTAATAGAAATATTCTATCTTTGAATGTAATATAGGATTCTTTTAGATATTTATAGCACTAGAGTTATCACAGTGAATAACAATAGGTTTATCAATATTTATCCTTATATCCTTCAGTATTTTCTTCATCCAAATAACTTGATTATAGTTTATTGCAATAGTAACATACTCAGCCTTAGTAGTAGATTGTGAAATACAATCCTACTTCTTACTAGTATAAGAAACTAATCTCTTACCCAAAAAGAATGCACCTCCACTAGTACGTTTTCTATCATCCACATTTCTTACCCAATCAACATCAATATCCATAGTCAACTATACCTGTGTACTAAGATAAGTACCTTCATAGGGTTAGTTTCATCAAATAACTCAAAATAAAAATTAAATTACTACAACTAGCAATCTAAATAAGTAAGATAAATGACAAATGAGAACTTTATGGCTCTCTAATTAGGGATGCTAATGCAAAGCTCTCAACAAGCCTCCATTAGTGACAGTCCTAATATGAGAAATATGAAAGAAATAATAGAATTGGGAAGCATGTATAATGCATCATGAGAAGGCATGACTGTAACATAATATGCAGAACAAGATACCTAATTTAATTCCAAAATAAATTAGTCTAATTAACTACTAGATTTGCCTTTCTAACTTAAAATTGCAAGAGGTTTGATGCTATTCAAATAATTATGGATGATTATTGCTTCAATTATGCCTTTCTTTTATAGATTTTGGCAAGGGTAGGGGATAGAGTTGATTTGATCATGGTTGGGTTAGGCTTAGGTCCATGGTTCCACCTTTGGAGACCATTTAAATATTTTGTTCTCAAAGCATGGGACAAGAGGACAAAATGGGTGGACAAGATTCTTTCTCCTTATGTGTGATGGAGATTTGATGTGAGCTTCATCCATGTGAGATTGGTTCCCAAATCCTATTGGTTGATGCAATTTCCTCCAATTTGGTGGTTGAGGGAAAATATGATTTAATTAATTGAATTTTATTAATATGTTTAGCCATGTGTATCCCTTGAATGAGTTAATTTTATTTAAATGAACTATGCAATTAATTAGATTAATTACACAATTTATTGATTTATCATGACTTATTTGATTTAAATTGATTTTATGGCTTTTGATTTTCAATTAAATTTGGATTGTGGTTCAATTGCAATTTTTCTTTGATTTTAGCTTGATTTGATTTAATTGCTTTGATTTTTGCCTTAGTTTCTCACTTAATTGATCTTGTCTATTTTTAGGTGATTACAAATGCCCCTCTATGAATCGATGCACGAAGCATATCAGTTCAAAGAATGTCTTGATCGTTTCTTTTGATGTGAAGTTCTGATTAGCTTTGATATTTGATTCGATGCTTGATAGAAGATACAAATTTTGATGATGGGATAGATGTAGTTTTGATTGATTTCAGGTCTTTGAGGGTCGATCTGATGATAGGTTGTCTGATGTGTTGCCTAATTTGATATGATTTGGTGTTTGGTGCCCCTTTCGATTGATAAGTGAAAATTTTTCTAATAAAAGACTAAGCTCTGATTTGATAGTCGTGCCCCTGATTTACTGATTATGATGTTGGTCTTGATTGTCCGAGTGTATGCCCCCTCGAAAATGAAATGAAATTTGATTTTAGATGAAAGATATTATGTTTTAATTAATTTGTGTTGAATTAGGTTAAATAATAATAGATTTTGATTTCATTTCCGATGATGTATTTGCGATGATGTGATGACAAGTGCCTCTAATTTGGTGGAACGGGTGAAAAATTTGGGTCCTTGGTCATTTTTCTGCTAAACAACGCCTTTTTAAGTCAACATGGGCTATATATAGGGGTAAAAGGTCTTTTTACTATTCATTTTTACCTCTCCTTTTGAATTTTTGCTCTGACCCTCTCTGATCCCTTTTGATGATGGTGATCCTGATTTGTGAGCATAGATTCAAGCGAGGCCACCATTATCTACGTCCACCTGGCTATGGACCTTCGGTATGTACCCCAATAACTTGCTTTGTTAGTAATACGCATTTAAATTGGAAAATTTTGAATTTTTCTAGCAAAATCTATATTTTTTTCCTTTTTTAAATGAAATAGCGCGTACACCCATTTTAGTGGCATGTACAAACTTCTTAAAGCGCATCCGCAGTTTTCCATAGTGCATACACAAGTTTTAGTAGCACGTACAAATGGTAGAACTAAGGCATAATTTGTAACCGCCCATTCTTGCAGCGCGTATAATTTCAATTGGGATTTCAAGATATTTTTAGTAGAGTGTACAGGGGTTTCCTATAGCACATACTAAGTTCTGTAGCACATACACATTTTGTTGCGCATCTGATAATTTATGTTGTGCTTTCACTATTTTAAACTGTGCTTTTGATTTTCAGCACTTTTAAGCAATAAAATAGAGCGTGTACCTTGTTTGGTCAAATTTGCAAACTTCTGAGTCATTTTTCTGATCTGTCTGGTGTCATCAGTCAGTCAATTGGTTTAGGTATCAAGTTTGGTTGATAGAAATTCGTATGATGTCAGTTCTAGTCATGTCATATTGAATGTTTGATTATCAATCTTGATTTAGTTGATGGATGATGATAAATTTTTCGTCCTCTCTGAATAGAATCGGGAAAGTTGATTATGGTTTGATAGGTTTAAGTGTTTGATTGACTTAAGATGATCCAATATTTGAAGTTCTTGATTACTAATGTGTTTAAACTTGCTTTTGCAGGCTAAGCTTAAAAAGATCGGTGTCCATGGCCTATACCCCTTGTCGTTTAGTATGATTATCATTTAGTTACTAATTTCAACCGATGTCATCTTGAATTTATGCAATGTGAAAATAACCACCTCCTCTATTTTTTCCTTGTCTTCATCACCCCTTGTATCATACTTAGCATAGTTAATTCCTGCAAAACCTCCATAATTCTTAATATTCTCATAAATTCATCTAAGTTTTTCAGTTTTGAGGGCTAGTTCTACACAACTTTAAATTTACTTAAGTCTTTAGACTTTGTGTCACTATCTTCCTGCAATTTTATCTTTCTTCTCGATCTGTTATATGCTTTCTTTTCCCTCACATAAGTTTTAGGTTTTGGTTTCTCTAGCTCAAGTTTCCTCTTCTCCCTCGGTGTAGATGTAGACCTTGTCAATGGTCTTGTTCCTTTGGGGCTTGGTGATTCCTTTTTCATTTTTTTTTCTTTCCCTTGACTTAAGATGGACTTGCCTCATCTTATTCAATATTAACTCCAAGATTTTATGATAAATCATTGATCATTATTCTTGTTTTCCTTTGAGCTTTAGGTATCAATATCCCTAATTTTATCTTTTCCTTCACTTCCTCATAAGCTCCATATCTATTTTCTCTCTTATCAATATGTTTATCAAGTAGGGATTAAATTTTCTATGATGCAGTATCAATGTCAATCTCATAGCCCATCAATTGTAGCCAGATAGTCCTTGGCTCAAAATATTTCACAATACATGTGTCGATATCAACTTCAAAACATATGGTATCTAGGTGATCTTCCACTATGATGCAGGAGCATCTCGGGTCCTTGGCAATCCTGTGTCACAAAAAACATGTTTGTGTTTTTCTATGTTGCTCGGTTTCTTCTTTGACCAAGTTGGCTTGGTATTTTCTTGGTTAAAAGATTGACATTTTTGTCAACACTCTTGTGCCTGAGTTGTATTATGATCTAAGGAAACAATTGTTCTCCTCTTTCAACGACATGGTTGAAAGTGCATATCGGATTGAGGATGTGGCCATAAGAAAGGGGGATATTGTTATTAATAAAGATACTAGAGGCAATGGCAAGGACAAGAGCAAACCTTGGAATAGAAACAAGTATATTGTTAATGATGGGGTTGTAGATGTCCCAAAAGCTAAAGAGCATGCTTTCAACCTTTCTAATGCTATCTACACAGCAAAACAACAAGAGGCTGCCAACGCTCACAGTGCTCCTAAGCCTCAATATGTAGACAAGCCAAAGAAGCAATACCACCGATGGGTTTACACCAAGTTGGTTGAACCATATGATGTGATTCTTAAGACTTTGGTTGCCAACAAGTATCTTACGCTTCTTGACAATTCTCATCCCTATGATCTGCCAATTAAGCTTGATTGGTGGAGAGAAGATCATTTCTACCACTATCACAGAAATAAGGGACACAAGACAGACAATTATTTTAAGCTTAAAGATGTTATCCAAGATCTCATTGATGGAGGCACCATTCTCACAAATGGCTTAGTTAAAAATTATGATCACAAGGCTTTCAAGACCCCTCTACCTGAGTATGAAAAAGGGGAATCCTCTCAAGAAAATAAGAAGAATCATGATGCAAAGATCAACTATACATATACTCCCAATTTTCCTACGATCAACATGGTAGAACCCTTTGAGAGTGTTCTTATGCTGCGATCTCAAGATGATAATAACACCAATCATGGTATGCCAAAGTTGGTCTTGCAAACACTAGATGGTTCGTCTTCCCAAAGTGAGACATTGAATACTGTTACTAGGGGGCAAGCCAAAATTGTCCTTAAAACTGTGCATGATCCCAAGTAAGTCTCTTCTTCCAAACAAGTAGCTCCTTCAGTCTTGTCTAGCTATGATCTTGTGAACTAGTTGCAACGGACACCTGCCCAGATATCCATTTTTGAGTTGCTTGAGTTATCCCTTTTGCACAAGCAGATCCTTGAGAAGGCTCTGCATACAGCAAATGTCCCCAATGACATTGATCCAAATCAGTTCCAGGCTATGGTCAACCATATCTCATCTCCCCACTACCTACCCTTTTCTACAAAGGATGACAAATCTCTTAGCCACCCCCATAATCTTGCTTTACACATCGAAGTCCAAGTCTACCACACTCGAGTCCGCTGAGCCCTGATAGACAATGGTGCAGGGTTAAATATTATTTCTTTCCATGTGGTGCAACAGTTGGGTTTGTCATAATTTGTTGTAGATCCTAAGCGGAAGATTACTATAAAAGCATACGATGAAATGGAAAGATCTTCCAAGGGTCTTGTTGTGCTAGCTGTTCGAGTGGGCCCTGTCATGAAAGATATTGTGTTCCATCTGTTGGACATCCCACTCACTTACAACATTCTTCTGGGTCATCCTTGGATCCATGACATGCAAGCTGTCCCTTCCACCTACCATCAGTGTGTCAAGTTCCCATACAATGGCACTGAAGTTGTGATTCCTTGGGATAATGCTTTAGCTATCAATACTCTCACTGCTGTTGAGACATTTTTTCCTCACAAAAAACCTTCTCATGATCCTAATGCGTCCCTGATTGCTGCTGAGAAAAAATTAAAGATGATGAGCATCGGTATGGGTGAATACACACTAGATTCCATTATTTCTATGCTTACTTCTCCTAAATCATATGGGAGACCCTCTGACAAGATGAAGCCTTCCGCTTCCGCTTCCGCTATGACAGTCTTTGGTACCTTTGTTCATTCATCCATACCCCTAGAGGCAGAAAAAGAAGAATAAGTTGTTAGGGAGTGGATCTATAGAGACGAAGAGAGCAGTATGACAATTGCTACTCCTATCTCCCCTAAGCGCTATGGTAAAGGCTATAAATTTTTGTATCAAATGGGCTATCAAGGTCATGGACCTATAAATGGTAATGGACACACCCTAATTGAGCCTTTGATTCATACCAATGGCTGACCCTCTAAAGATACCATAGGTCTAGGATACGATGCAAATGATGACCTCCCTGACTATTCTAGAAATGCTCCCATGACCAGTGATTCAGACATAGATCTAGATGAGTCACCACTGCACACTATGGCTCAAATAGTAGACAATCTCCCTTCTACTTCACTCCTTTGGGGAGAAGAACGCATACCTGATGAGGACACAACTGAAGCCTCTACACCTAGATGTATACAATGTACAAATATCTTGTGGTTGGTAGAAAGAGGAGATCTCACATGTAATGACATGGGTGCATCCTCTTCTTGACATCCTAAGCCTTCTTGGTGCAAACATCCCAGTAGAAGCTCAACAACAGATTCTAATGAGTATGAATGGGACACTCTCTTAGAGGGATCTTCCACGATGGATATGGAAGTTGATGTGATTCATACTTATAGTGCCCAACTTGATGTAGTTGATGAGTCTCATGTAGGGTCTGATGAGTTCAATCCACGTATTGCTTTAGTGGACCACGCTGGTCCTTCTATGTCAAATCTAGATCTTCACACTTTGGGAGCTTACTCTATAGGCTCAACCTCTCTCATCACCAGAGATGACACGTATCACATAAATGCCCTTGAACCTATCACTTTACTTTCCCTCATACACTCAGATCTCATAGATTGGTTTGCCTAGGACCAAAGACCTGCATTTCCTTCTTTCCAAAATGACTATGAGATCGCCTTCTACCTCAATGCCATTGAACCTGTTACTTCTTCCACCAATGAACCAGCAACAAACATGACTGAATCAGATATCAAGTACCTCAGTCATAAAATCAAAAGAAAAAATTAATGGTCAAATGGTGAAAACCACATTATGGCGGTATCTGAACCTCAAAATACTAAAAATAAAGATGTATCTAAGGGTGAAAACCTCTCCGAGGCGCCTGAGGATGAAGTACTTGGTAGTCTGCCCAACTATTTTCAAGAAAGGTCTTCAGTTCTAATAGAGCCTACATAGCCCATCAAATTAGGAATAGAAGATTCTCCTAAAATCATACATGTGGCTCAGTCTCTCTCAGTAGAAGAAAAAGAATAATTTGCCACATTCTTTCAAGAGAAAAATATCAACTTTGCATGGACATATTCTGACATGCCTAGTTTAGACACCAAGCTTATCATGCACCATCTCTCCATTGCTCCAGGGGTAAAACATATCAAGAAGAAGCTCAAAAAGATGCATCCCCACATGGCATTACTAGTTAAGGCTGAACTCAAGAAACTTCTGAAAATGAACTTCATCAGAGCTATCGACTACACTAAGTGGATTTCTAACATTGTCCCTATTTCCAAACACGACAAGTCCTTTCGCGTGTGCACTGATTTTAGGGACCTAAATAAAGCATGCCCTAAGGATGATTTTCCACTTCCAAACATTGACATGATAGTGGATATGACGGTGGGCTACGAAATGTACTCCCTTATGGATGGCTTCTCCAGATATAATCAGATCAAAATTTCCACTGAAGACCAAGAGAAGACAACATTCACCTGTGCATGGGGTACCTTTTGTTGGAATGTCATGCCCTTTAGTTTTAAGAATGCTGGTGCAACCTATCAAAGGGCTATGACCACTATATTCCATGATATGATGCATAAGAACATGGAAGACTACGTTGATTACACACTTGCTAAATCTCAACAAAGGAGCACACATCTATCTGATTTGAGTTTGATATTGGACTGCATGGAATGATTCCAACTCAGATTAAATCCTAAGAAATGTGCTTTTGGTGTCACTTCTGGGAAACTTCTAGGGTACATCATCTCAACAAAAGGGATAGAAGTCGATCCAGAAAAGGTGCAAGCTATTATGGAGATGCCACCTCCTTGCAACATCAAACAATTTAGGGGTCTCCAAGGCCGTCTCCAATCTATTTGGTGGTTCATTTCTCAGTTAGCTGAGCGAGCTCAACCCTTCAATCTAAATTTGCATAAATGAGCTACTTGTATCTGGAATGAGGAGTGTCAAAAGAACCTAGACTAGATCAAGGATTACCTAGCACAACCTCCTATTCTTATGCCACCTATTCGAGGGAAATTTTTGATACTGTACATTTCTGCTACAAAAAATTCCTTAGGAGCTCTCCTTGCACAACACGATGATATGGGCAAAGAACGAGCTATCTACTATATCAGTCACACTCTAGTTCCTTATGAACTCGATTACACCAGCATTGAAAAGGCTTGTTTAGCAGTGGTGTTTGCATCTCAAAAACTTAGACATTACATGCTTGCACATACTATGCAGTTGGTTGCTAAAATTGATCCTTTAAAGTATCTTCTAAGTAAAGTTGTGCTTACTAGGTGGCTTGCTAAATGGATGTTGATTCTCTTAGAATTTGACATTCAGTATGTGGAGAGGAAATTTGTTAAAGGGAAAGAAATTGTGGATCAATTGGCTGAGTTCCCCATGACTAATAGTGCTCCTCTTCAGATAGACTTCCCAAATGCTTGAGTCATGCATATCATAGGGTGTGCATGGAAAATGTTCTTTGATGGTTCTTATACATAGAATGGGGCTAGTGCTGGAATCTTGTTTGTTTACCCTCATAGATACACCATTCCTAAATCCTATAAGCTTCTCTTTCCATGTACCAATAACATAGCTGAATATGAAGCTCTTCTAAATGGTGTTAACCTTGCCCTTGAATGGAGGATCATTGAGTTGCACATTTTTGGAGATTCTCAACTTGTCATAAACCAAGTAAATGATGATTACCAAACAAAGGATGACAAGTTGATTCGCTACAAGAGGATGATAGACTTGCTCAGGAATTATTTCACATCTGTCACATTCCAACAAATTCCTAGAGTTGAGAACAAGGCTGTTGATGCCATGGCTACTTTGGCATCCATTTTGCAACTGGAAGAGCATGAATCATGCTTTGAGTTCCTAGTGGAAGAATTGCGCTATCCTACCTACAATTCCCCTGATGACCGTGTCATTTACACTATGGTTGGTCATGAATCCTCCCACTATGCCACCATCTTTTCCTATCTCCAAGATCAAGTTATCCCTAAAAATATAACACGCAATAAGAAGCGCTAGCTCATCCATAATGCCACACACTTTACCCTCATCTCTGGTGACTTGTATAGGAAGGGTCTAGACGGAACTCTTCTTAAGTGTCTAGAAATAGAGGAGTCAAAAAAGGTGCTAGCTGGAGTCCACAACGGGATATGTGGGTCCACTCTAACAGTCTTGTGCTAGCTCAAAAATTACTTAGGGCTGGTTACTATTGGCCTACTATGCAAACTAATGCTATTCAATATGCCAAGTCATGCAAGAAGTGTCAGCTACATGGGAATCTCATCCATGCTCCTGGACGTGAGCTCATTCCCTTTGCTACCTACAAGCCATTTTAGCAATGGGCCTTTGACTTGGTAGGCAAAATTTATCCTAGTTCTTCGAGTGGGCATAAGTTCATCATTACAGCTACTGAATATTTCACTAAATGGGTTGAAGTTGTCCCACTATTTGCAACTACGGGAAAACATGTTGCCCTATTTATTTTGAATCACATCATTTGCCGCTATGGTATTCCTTCTTCCATAGTCACAGATAATGGTAGCCAGTTCAAAAACAAACACCTAAAGCACTTATACAAAAAGTTCAAAATCAAACAAAATTGGTCTTCTGTTTATTACCCTCAAGGGAATGGCCAAGTTGAGGCCTCAAACAAAACATTGCTAAAAATTCTCCACAGAATAGTGCACAAATCAGGTAAGGATTGGCATCTGTAGATCAATCCTATGCTATGGGCTTACAGAACTTCTATCTGCACTCCTATAGGTGCAACACCCTTTTCCTTGGTCTATGGTTATGAGGTTGTCTTACCATTAGAGGTTGAAATACCTTCACTGAGAGTCTCTCTCCATGGTTTGATTACTGATGAAGACCAAAGGGCCATGAGAGTGCATGAGCTCACTACTTTGGAAGAATGCCACAAGGTCACTTTTGATCACATGCGCACTTATCAAAAAATAATGACTATTGCTTATAATAAGAAAGTTCATCCTCGAGAGTTCGAAGTGGGTGAGCTAGTTCTGAGAGAAAATCAAAAAAATCAGCAAAATAGAGAGCAGAAAGGCAAGTTTGAGCCAAATTGGTTAGGACCTTATATGATCATAGCAGCATTTGGGTCTAGAGCCTATTAGCTATCTACACCTGAGGGAGAAGAGCTTACTGAGCCTATCAATGTTCTACATCTGAAGAAGTTCTATGCCTAAGGTTCTTGAGCTCTTTGTACATATTTTTATTGATCCTAAAAAAAAATTTAAAAAAATAAAAATTCATATATGATGCTGAAAAAATCCTAAAAAGCATAAAAAGTATTGAAAAAATGAGCATCCTAGTGAAAACCTAGCAATAGGCGCTTTGATCTCTCACCAAAAAAATTCAAAAATTCAAAAAAAGTAGAAAAAGTGCCTTGGTGAAAACTTGGAAATAGGCACCTTGGTAGCAAAAATACAAAAAAAATTTGACAAAAGTTCTGAAAAAATCTATCAAGTGGTGAAAACCTGGAAACAAGCGCTACTTGAGACCCTTGCACCTATGTCTATTAGTCTTGCATGGTGCTCATTCACTCCACTTCTCGCTTTGCCTCTCCTAGCCTAGAATTGACTCTTGTCTTAGTCTAGGGGGCATACGTTGTTCTAAACTTATCTTGGGTCTCTTTGTGCATCTGGGTTTCTTGGGCCACTTGGTTCCAACGGTGTTTTTCAACACCACCCCAACTATGTTTTTCAACACTTTCCTAGCATCGAGTGTTTCTCAACACTTATCAGATATCCTACCCACAGTCTCGAATGATGCAATATTTCTCACTGGCACATGCGATACTCAAAGTTTTACTCTATGACCTACACACACGCACTTAAACACTTGACTTGCAAAGATTTGTTTGACTTTATTTCTTTGTGTGCTGTCTATGATGATTTCTTTGCTAAGTGTTCTTTCCTTGATAGTTTTCAATGATGCCAGGCTAGAAGACTGGGGCACGAGGACATGTTTTATTTCTTTTTCTGCTTGTGGGTATATTTTTTTGATCCTCACTATCATGATTATTTATGCTTGTTCTGCTTGACTCTAGGATCTACAAGGTATTATCCTTGACTATTTTTTGTAATTGCATGCTTATAGGCATCTTAACTTTCTTGTGTCTTGATGCGAGCATAATCTTGCTATATCAAACTTGGGGAACCTCACTGCACTAGTCATCTTGACCTACATGTCTTTGATGCCTAGGTGGGATTCCCACATTTCTATCTGATATAGATCATATTCATATACCCATAGTTATACTTGTGTGTATTGTATGATCTTGCGACGCTACCAATAACACTTGATGATGATTATTAGAGTCTAACAAATTTGTAACCTTGGAAGTAAACCACTTTTCATAGTAGCTTGCAGTCTTAGGTTCATGTTAGTTTAGTTTTGCATCTTTCATATGGAGAGAGCTCTCCTTTCATCTTTTACGGCCTCATTAGTCAAACTGCGCTCACCTTTCGCTTCTTCCTGATCATATCTTTCACTTCTTGTCTTTCATATCACATCATTTTCTATTCTTTTCGGGATCAAAATTGAAATTTGAGTTCACCTTCATCATCACAAATCACATTTCTCCTTCTTCCATGCAATCGGCTGACCTTTTCAGGCCTGATCCTTTGATCTTCACGAGGGCATCCTTTCCTTCTTCATATCCATCTCTCTCACCCTTCTAATCTTTCATTCATTTCACTCATCTCTCTCTGAGGTGTTGACTAGGGAATATCTTCACTACTTGATGGTTATTCTGTCATCTTTCATCTTCGATTATGATTTTTAGTGATTTGATCATGTTTCTCTTGCTTTTGAATTCCCTCTACTTGATTTTGCTTTCGATCCTGAGGGGGCAGACACATCATATCCTATCAGCTATTTTCCAAAGTATATGCTTGACCATTCCATTTGCTCTGATGGATCTATCTCTTTGTGCTTGACATGTTGGTTCTCATCTCGAGTCCTGATATTGTCCATCTCTTTCCTAAATATTCAGTACTGTCGCTACCAGGCTGACCATGCAGGATTTTCTCTCTCTGTACTTCATGCTTTGGAGTCAAATCTCTATCTATTTCCTTCTTGGTTGATCTATTCTTTGACGTGATGTGTTCCCAGATCCATCACACATTAGTCAAAGAGGGAAAAATGTAATCACCCAAAAATGGTCACCTAGACTATTAGCCCCTTGCTAGCATTATTTGCTAAAATCATCAATTTCTTATTCTTAATCAAATCCTAAATCTATCATTTACTCAATTATATTCTATGGGCTAACCATTTTATCCTATGTCTTTATTTAATTAAAAGGAATTCCCTCCCCTTTTATTAAATAAAAAATCCTCCACTTACCTTTTATCCTAAGTTGCACAAATAAAGCATTATTCTTATTTTATAAAAAGAAGAAAAGGCCTTTTTGTCTCATATGGGGGACAAAAGTCAACTCTTATTTTCTCATTGGAGGATATTTGTGCACATGGATTGCTCCTCTTTCAAGCTCCACCCTTGATTAAATCTTTTGCCTCTTAATCTCCATCATCTGTTGATTCTCATTTCTTATAAAAGAAGAGCTCTCTTCTCATTCTAGATCCCAACTTTGAATACTAATCTTATGCTGTAAGATTTCTTGGAGACTTTGGAGCTTTTGGAGATCTTCTTGCATTTAACTTCCATTCTTGCATCCTTAGCTTAGCTTCATATTTATGCTTTCCTAGTTTAGATTTCCTTCCAAGCTCTAGATTACCTCACATAGCTTAATTAGTAAGGATTTGTAATACTTATATCTTTCATTTCCATAGCTTAACTTGCATTTTCATTCTTAGCATAGCTTGCATTGCATCTCCATTTGGATTCTTGAGGATATTGGCTTTCTTTCCCTTGTCTCATTGAATCTCCCATTGCATGGTTTACTAGCAAGGTTATAGGCTTAATAGCTCTAGCTGAGAGCATTCTTAAAAGCCTTGCACTCCATGCCTAGGGAGCTCTAGGTTGCTTTCTCAAGGTTTCCCATCCATGGATTCTCTTGGAAGTAATGGCTTAGAGAAGTGCACATCTTAGTGTGTAGAGGTAGTAGTAGAAATACTTTAGTGCAAGAAGATTCACCGAATGAACCTGAGAAGGAAAAGAACTTGATGGTAAGAAGAGCACTTTGGAGTGAAAGTAAAAAGGAAGATCTGGTAAGGAAAAGTTTGTTCAAGACTAGATGTAGAGTCTTTGATGAGGTATTGAAGGTTATCATTGATAGTGGTAGCTCAGAGAATTTGGCATCTAAGGAAATGGTTACAAAGTTGCATTTGGAAAGGTTGAAACACCCAAAGCCCTATCAGATTTCATGGATCAAGGATGAGCACACACTCTTGGTAAGTGAACAATGTTATGTGAATTTGAAGATTGGAAAGTACTATGATAAGGTGTTATGTGATATCATGCCTATGGATTTTTGTCATATTTTGTTGGGTAGACCTTGGCAATATGATAGACATGTAATATATGATGGGAGATTGCCTAAGTATACTATTTGGTATCATGGGAGAAAGCAAATCTTGTTGCCTTTGATTGAAGAGCCTGTTAGTAGTGTTTGTACATCTGTGAAAATTTGTTTGATGGAAGGAAGAAATTTTGTTAAGGATTTGAAGAAGAATGATGTGTATTTTGTTGTGATTGGGTAAAAGCACAAACTTGTGTCATGTTTCAGGACAACTTATCAGCACAACTGAATTTGAGTATTTCTAACTAATTTTTTTGTCAAACATATGAACTAGCTAGATTCATTCTAGCTTAGTTAGATAAGTGCTTCAACTTTTCCAATTGGAAATATCTATTAAATGCATGTTTTATTACCAATTACTAAAGAAATTTTTAGAAAATCAATGTTTCAATAACTCCTACTCTTTTTAATGATATTTTTTTACAAATATAAAAATACCCTTTTTTAGAGCACGGAGTCAAGATTATCATCATATAATTTTTATAGTATTTTAATTAGATCTAATATATTATAATTTCAAAATACTGTTGTATGTAAATTATTTGGATACTATTTTAAATGATGAATGAACTAATAAAAGGCTAATAAATCTATCTAATAAGCAAACTACAATGAAGAATGCAATAACAAATGAAACCAAATTAACAATTTACCTTCACCTACAAATGCAACTTGTCTCCATTATCCTCCTAGCTTTGATTTCTTGAAGATGTTGAGCTCTCAGATTTCCAAATGAAGCTCTTTCCCAAGATGATTCCAAAGTGTGAAGATTGAATGAAATGAGTGCACAACTAAAACTTGATTATGCAAATAAGGTGGATGAAATGCAAATGATGGGATGATAATATGGATGCTTGGTTGTTTGATTGCTTGAATGCTTGGATGCTTGAATGCTTATTCTCAAAAATACCTATTAGCTTTCAAATGGAAAATGAGGCTCCTTTTATAGAGTTTTGGAGGATCTAGGCCTAGGTGGCACAATCCTACGGTTGAGAATGAAAGGTGGAAGATCCTAGGGCTAGAATTGACTTGGTTGAAGGAGTTGAGAGAAAGGGGGATGTAGTTGGAATGTGAGAGAAAGAATAGGGATGATGTTCCTCTCACATTGACATAAAGGAGAAGAAGGTGGAAGGGAAAGACACATGTCAAGTGTCTCACAAAGACCAAAGAGAGAAAGAGGGAGAGACCTTTTCCTCATGAGGACTCTTTGCACAAGTGTCCTATGAGTCACCCTTGACCCTTAGAAGTGGCTTGAGAAGCCCCTTAGGAATAGGGAATGTCTCTTGACTTGGTTGTTGAGAGGACAAGTGGTCATGAGACCAAGTCCTATGAGGCCACATAGCCCTTAAGAATAGGACATGTGTGGGTGAGGATAAATATGAATAAATAATTAATAATAATTATTTATCTTAGCCAAGGTGATGTGTTAGGTGACTAGGTGGATGAAGTGGACCAAGGGAATTAGTCATATTTAGGTGATTGTGTATTTAATTAAATCACTTTAATAGACTATTTAGAAGACTTAGGATATAGAATTAGACTATAGTGAATTTATTAAATAAATTGAATAATTTACTTAATAAATAGAAGAAACAAATATTAATTAAATAATAAATATTTAATTAATTTATCAAGTCAATAGTAATTAAATAACAAATATTTAATTAATTAATGAAGCCATTTTTAGGTGTATACATTTTGCCCCTATTTGAAATAATGTGCTGGTCACATTGTTTCAAAGAAAAATCAAGCATTTTTGCCCCTGCCCCAGACAATGTCTCAGACGACCTATGCATGCCCCCTCGAGAGATTGATTGACAAAAAAAATTGTGTGAATTTTGTAAAAATAAATTGTGTGTGTGTGTGTGTTTTTTTTTGTTTTTTTTTATGTTTTTTGTATTTTTTATGGGGTTGTTCAATCAATCTCACGAACGAACAGTAGAAAAGATGGAGGAAAATGGGGTAGAATGGAAGAAAAATGTCAGGTAGGGTCCACACACCAAGCACATCGAGTCCACAAGCTATAAATACGGCGAAGGGGTCCACAATAGGCTCATTGTGCACACTTGTCACGTGGAGATTAGAGCGCGAGAGAGAGAAGAGCAGAGCTGCCAGGATGTCATTCCCCTTGTCAGATCACCGCTTCAAGAGAGTCAGATGCTTCCAGCGACCACCTGATTCGGGTGAACCGGTAGGTGACTTGATCCTGCTTTGTAATTCCATGATTTGATGTATGTGAATGTAGAATGTTAGCATGTTTAGGGTAGATCAAATGATAGAATTAGCTTAGAAAATTTTAGTTTTAGTAGTGGAAAATGAATGCGCAGTTGCGCCGCATCAATGTGCAGCAACTTGTGGCATATGTGCAGCAACTTGTGGCATATGCGCAGAAACTCAATTTTACTGCGCATTCATGACGAATATTTGCGCATTCATAGTAGGATATTAGTAGTGTTGCGCAAGCATGAATTAAAAGTGCGCATAGGTACTTGTTGCGCATGTGTTATGAAAAGCTACGCAAATGGTCAATAAAATAGCGCATATGTGTAAAACTGTGCAAATGCTGATAAATGTTGCGCAAATGTGGAAGAAGATTGCGCATCAGTAAAAAACTGTGCAAAGGTGAAAGAAAGTTGCGCATGCATGTTTCAATGCTGCGCATATGTTTAGGTGGTAGAAGTTGGTCATAATAGATAGTCAATTAGGTCAAACTTGATGTCGATAAGCCAATTTGATCTGTCGGTGGTTGATTGTGATCGATTTGATCAAGATTGGCAACATTGTAGCATGTTCGCTAGTTAGCCAATCTGAAATAGACAATTGATAGAATCATCTATTGAAACACGTGATAAACATGTTTGAAATTGATATGATAGGATAGATAGATTGATAGATCAATTTATCAAAATCTGATAGGTTTATTGTTGTTGACTTAAATAGGAGGATATCACAGATGTTCTGATGTCACGGGAGAGATATCCCATCACACAGAACCTGAGACCAGCATTATCGGAGGCAGAGAGACTGGTGATAGGAGCGTCGGGACTTTACTATGTGATTTACACGCCTGAGATTCAGGTGAATCTGAGCATGATGACCGCATTAGCTGAGAGATGGCACTCGGAGATGAGTACTTTCCATCTTCCGACAGGGGAGATGCCAGTGACACTAGAGGATGTATATCGCATCCTCTAGCTTCCCATCACAGGAGATGTAGTGCAGTACGATCGACATGGCGGAGTCACAGAGTGTAGAGCTATCTTTGGGGATGATGATATAGAGGATGGGGAGATTAGCTGGGAGGATATGGTCGACTTATATGACCCTCTTCCAGTGGTTCTAGCAGGTGCGATTGGGGGATTCGTATGCCCTGATTGGAGGTCAGACGGATTTGCAGTTGGGTGGGGCCGAACATTATAGCGGGTGATGGAGGGGACCCAATTTGCTTGGGGGGTGTGTTTATTAGCACACCTATACCATGATTTAAATCAAGTGGTGTACCACGAGAGTGCATCTCTATCAATAGGGGTGACACTACTCCATGTTTGGGCATGGGAGCATATTGCAGTGACGAGACCATTGGCTATTAGATTTCGGGGTGCAGGACAGCCCTATATTCATTTTTACTCCTCAGTTTTGTCTCAGGCAAAACTGGGACATTTAGAGTTTTGGCGCTACACTTTTGACACACTAGACACAGTGACATGGAGACCCTACTTAGGGTGTGAGCCATGGGATGATGAGTGGTAGCTTAGTTTTTATTTTGAGGTGCGATGGCTGATAGGGCGGATGCCCTTTATTATTGAGAGATAGCTCGTTAGCTGGGTTCTGTGACAGTTTGGCAAGATACAGGGTATGCCCCAGGGAGTGATCGAGTTTGCACAAACACATCAAGAGAGACAGGATTGGGGGCCCATGGCATCATTTGATGTTGCACGGTAGGATTTTTTGGATGCACCATACCAGGCATGGTCCATGAAATAGATAGTGGTTGACCCTGGGATGACTACGGATTTAGAGCAGTTTTTGAGAGATCATCATGTGCCATGGATTACAGATCCAACAGCGAGACCTCCAGAGAGAGATCCAGCAGATAGACATTGGGGGAGGCGGCGAGGTCGAGATAGGAGGGGATGAGGGAGAGGAGGAGATGGAGGAGGAGATGGAGGGAGATTTGGCCCACAGATGAGGGGAGGTGGAGTGAGGTAGAGGGGATAGGGACGGAGACAACCTCCAGCACAGCCAGCTGCAGGAGTGCCATTACAGGTACCAGTCATGTAGGTACAGAGACTAGTGGCTGTAGTACAAATACCAGTTGCTACAGTACAGGCACAGGCACAAGATGAGGCAGACATTCTATTGGCCTAGGTTGATGTGGTACAAGGTGGAAAATAGGATGAGCCAAATGTGGAGATGCCAGATATACAGGCACAGGATGAGTAGGCAGACATGGACATCGGGGGACAGGATCCCTATTTACATAGAGATGTTGTGGAGGAGGAGCTTGATATTGATGCACTGCTAGTCTAACTAGCAGTTATCCAGGTAGAGGCAGACTGGGTTTCAGGTCTGGAGAGACAGATTGAGAGGATGGGCAGACAGATGGATGTGCTACGAGCAGAGAGAGATTCAGCTGTTGAGAGACTCAAGGAGTCAGAGATGCTGCTAGATGAGTTACAGAGGATAGAGGACCTAGGTCCCCATGGGGATATCATGAGAGCCATGATACATGCCGAGAAGGAGATATCCTACTAGCGAGAGGCATACAGATAGGCAGTCCTGAGAGATCAGTGGATCGGGAGCTATAGAGAGAGCTCAGTTGGCATCAGATCAACAGCATATGAGCGACAGGCCCCAGCTGGTAGTGGAGGGGCATCATCACGTCCTCCCATAGCACTGATAGGTTCAGGAGGTTAGGGTGGATCCTCAGCATTAGGGAGTGTAGCAGCACAGGGCCACATTGCATCCCGTAGATAGCAACAGACAGAGTCTGGAGGCAGTGGTTGATAGATTGTGAGAGATCATTGTATACACTGTTGTATCATTATGATTCATTGTATCATTATATTTTGACTTGACAGACACTGACTATGGACACATTGTTATTGATTTATATCATTGGACATTCAGATATTTTTGTTGTTTTATGGATTGTATGTGATGCAGTTCTATCATGATTTGCTTTGATGATTTATATACATGTGCGTACTGACATATGCAGGATGTGATGATGTACTTTCATATGCATAAAATGTATATCTTAGAATGCAAAAATGATTTATATTGTTAATGCTTAATGGTTAATAATCATATGATGGTGATATAAATGCATGTCTTAAATGAGTTTACTAATGCTATGTGATTATCAATGCAATATTTGTGATGAACAATAAATGAAACGATAGCTATAATAAATGACCAAATTATATATAAATGAACACTCCTAATGAAGATAGCATATGTCTCTAAATGATTTAAGTGTTAAATGCAAAAAGTCATAATTGGTTTGGTTTTCCAAATGTCCTCAACTTAAATAACAATGTATCTGACACAAGAAGAATAGACTAAGAGAACAAATAACCTAATAAGAAAGATAACCTATAAATCTCTATAAAAGGAGCACTGATATGTAAGTCATGAACTGTGTAAATGAAATGCAATATGAAATGAATGTATCTCCACAACTTTAGGTAACATCTTAGAACTTCATAATAACTGGAACTTGAGTTTCATCATTGAGCTCGTTATGTTGCAAGAAAATGCAAGCATCATGTTATAATTAAACCAGGATGACCTGAGCACTTTTTTGCATGGAGTTTAATATTGCAAACTTGACAGGCATCTAGGTATAATTGAACTGAGATGACCTAATTTTGATTTGCGTAACAGACAAGGAATATTCCCCCCCTCCATCGAGGAACAAATATTTGGAGTCGAGGTATGCGATGGCGTATCACCATAAATAGTATTTGCAGAGGAACATGATTTTTATGTTGTTCATACTATGAAATGGATGAAGGCACTTATACACAGACACCCCAAATTATTTGGTCATCTTATTTCATCAAAAAATACCCCACAAACAGCAATCAAAGATAAAAAATACCATGCCCCATCCCAGCTATTCTAATCAATGACATAGAGGAGTTTCAAACTCATGTCAAAAGATATCCTGGAATAGCATAGGAAACATGATAACAATGAAATCCAGATATGAATGCATAATCTACAACAAACCATTCTAACATGCCTGTCATGAATATACATTTCTTTTGCCAAAAAGATTGATTTAGGACATGTTGATTAATTCAAGTGATGATGTATAGTCAAGATGTATAGATAAGTGGTCACATTTCAAAGAATAGATCATAGATTTGGATTCAGCATGAAGATACCATTGTAAAAGGACATTTGATTGTGTCTGCTTGCTTGGTGAAAATAACTCCCTTATGTCCTCTAAGAGTCACGGCTATCATAGATCCACTTCCCAAACTAGGTCGAGGACATGCCCCCAGCTAGGTGATGGACTGACTTATTATGGGTGAAGAAAGATGCAACAAGACTAGGATGAAGACCAATGACAAAAGATCAAGCTATGATGGGATTTTATTATGAATAAATACAAGGAATGGTTCATGAACTGACCATTTTATTATGATATATACATGGTGGGGATGAGGACTGACTAACCATTTTATTGTGGATATATACAATGAATGAACACACTAAAAGAAGCCTAATAGATAGAGGAGCTAACTTGTCACATATAGCGCCTATTTCCAAGTTTTCACCACATGCTTTTATTGCAATTTTTCTTTTGATTTTGTGATTTTTTTTATTTTTTGGATTTTATTTATAGAATATATATATACATCCTATATACATGCCCCTTACATTGGGATGTCAAGGATAAAACTTCTTGAGATGGATACTATTAAGAGGCTCATCCAAGGGATCCCCTTCAGGTGTAGATAACTAATAAGCTCCAGAACCATAGACTGATGTGATCACAAAAGGTCCTAACCAATTAGGTTCAAACTTACCCTTCTTTTCATGGTGTTGTTGATTCTTTGAATTTTCTCGAAGGACTAAGTCACCCAACTAAAAGTCTCTGATCTTTACCTTGCTGTTGTACTGATGGGACAGGCGCTGCTGATAAACTTTCAAATGATCATAGGAGCGCTGACGGTGTTCATCTAGGAGTTCCAATTTAGTCAAGCGTGCAACTCTATACTCTTCATCAAGAATTAAATCTTTAAGAGTAACATGAAGTGAAGCCAACTCGACCTCGAGGGGCAGGACTGCTTCAGATCCATAGACAAGGGAGTATGGAGTGGCTCCAGTAGGAGTACAGATGGAGGTGTGGTAAGCCCATAAGGCAAGATTAAGTTGAAGATGCCAGTCACGGCCAGCATCATTGACAGTCTTTTGTAGTATTTTAACAATTGTTTTGTTTGACGCCTCAGCTTGGCCGTTTCCTTGGGGATAGTAGATGGTGGAATAGTTGTGGGTGATATGGAATTTGGCACATAGTTCATCCATGTCCTGATTTTGGAACTATTTCCCATGATCAGTAATGAGATACATAGGTATACCATATCTGCAGATGATATAGTTTAAGATAAACATGGATATTTATTTCCCTGTGGCGGTAATCAATGGAATGGCCTCAATCCATTTAGTGAAGTATTCTGTGGCAGTGAGGATCCATTTGTGACCATTGGAAGATGGAGGATTGATAGCACCCACGAGGTCGAGTCCCCACCGACTAAATGGAAAAGTAGTTGTAAAAGGATGTAACCCTTGTGCTGGAGCATGGATAAGGTTTCCATGTATCTGACATTTCTTGCATGCCCTAGCAAAATGAAAGGAATCTACTTCCATGGTAGGCCAATAATAACCCATATGCATGAGTTTCTTAGCCAAAGAGGGACCACTCGAATGTGTCCCACAAATACCTTCATGTACATCCTGTAAGGAAATTTGAGCTTCATCATGTTCGAGACATCGCAGGAGAGTACCGTCAAAACCTCGCTGATAAAGGGTGTTGGATATTAAGATATAGCGGGAGGTTTGGCAGAGAAAAGTTTGTTTTTGATTGCGGGATAGGTCAAGAGGTAAAGTGTTATTTTTGAGGTAAGAATAGATCTTTCCATAGGTTGGGGAGTCATGTCCAATCTGATGACATATAATACTTGTATCAGGGTCATCATATGAAGGACAAGTCAAGGATTCCACCAAGAACTCAAAATGGGCCTTGGTATCTTCGATATCAAATAAAGAAGCAATCATTGCCATAGCATTAGCAGCCTTGTTTTCATGCTGAGGAATCTTCTCAAAAGTGATGACAGAGAAATACTTTTTAAAGTCATCCACCATACATTTATATGGCAATAACTTATCATCTTTGGTCTGGTAATCATCATTAACCTGGTTAACAATCAGCTGAGAATCTCCGTAGACATTTATTTTAGATACATTCCATTGTAAAGCCATTTTTAACCCAATCAGCAAAGCCTCATATTCTACTACATTATTAGTGTAAGGAAATAACAACTTGAAAGATTTCAGAATAGTGTATCCTTGTGGCGTGATAAAAAGTATACCAGCTCCTGAACCCTGTTGAGTGTATGAGCCATCAAAGTATAATTTCCATGTTTGTGTGGACAAAGCTAAGATATGAGCATCAGGAAACTCTGTTTGTATAGGGTGGTCATCCATTAATGGAGCATCAGCTAGTTGATCTGCGATCACTTGACCTTTGATAGCCTTCCTATCTACATATTCAATATCAAACTCACTAAGTAGCATGACCCACTTAGCCAACCTGCCTGTCAATGCAGTCTTGCTTAACAAATACTTTAATGGATCAATCTTTGCAATAAGCTGAGTAGAATATGAGAACATGTAATGTCACCACTTCTGTGAAGCAAAGATGATAGCTAGACATGCTCTTTCAATAGGGGAATAGTTTAACTCATATCCCACTAGAGTGCGACTGATGTAGTAAATGGCTTTTTCTTTTCCTTCATGATCTTACTAAGCGAGAAGAGCACCTAGTGAGGCTGTCATGGCTGAAATGTAGAGCAAGAGTGGCTTGCTGGGACATCAGAGTTGGAGGATTCACTAGATACTGTTTGATTTTGTTGAAATCTTCCTCACACTTATCATCCCATTGGAATAAGATATTTTTATGCAGAAAATGTTGAAAGGGATGACTGCGATCTGCTAGTTGAGAAACAAATCTTCGGATGGATTGTAGACACCCCTGTAAAGATCTTAGCTAGCTGATGTTAGTAGGGGAAGCCATCTCCAATACTGGTTTAACCTTTTCTGGATCTACTTCAATTCCTTGAGCTGAGACAATGTACCCTAACAGTTTGCCAGATGTGACCCCGAATGCACATTTCTTTGGATTGAGTCGAATCTGATATTTTTCCATCCGGGTGAATATTTTATCTAACACTCTCAAATGACCAGCTCTGTCTTTGGATTTTGCTAAAATGTCATCAACATAATCTTCCATGATGGTATGCATCATGTCATGGAAGATTGTGGTCATGGCTCTTTGGTAAGTTGCTCCAACATTTTTGAGGCCAAAAGGCATTACATTCCAGCAGTATGTACCCCACGGACAAGTAAAAGCAATTTTTTCCTGATCTTCCGGCGCAATCTTGATTTGGTTATAGCCAAAAAATCCATCCATTAATGATAACATCTCATGCCCAGCTATTAGGTCAACAATCATATCAATATTTGGCAAAGGGAAGTCATCTTTAGGACAAGCATTATTTAGATCTCGAAAATCAATACAAATTCTGATAGACTCGTCTAGTTTTGAAACTGGAACAATATTTGAAATCCACTCAGCATAGTCAATAGCCCGAATGAATCCAACATCTAGGAGCTTCTTCAATTCTGCTTTCACCATTAGAGCAATGTGAGGATGCATTTTGTGGAGCTTCTGCTTAACTGGTTTTACAC
This sequence comes from Chamaecyparis obtusa, assembly GCA_027943335.1. Taxonomy (NCBI): domain Eukaryota; kingdom Viridiplantae; phylum Streptophyta; class Pinopsida; order Cupressales; family Cupressaceae; genus Chamaecyparis; species Chamaecyparis obtusa. The sequence continues at coordinate 66,464 of BSBK01012602.1, forward strand.
TTGGTTTGATAGATAAATGATGCATAATGAGATTGGGGTCCAAACCAGGCATATCAGCCTAGGACCAAACAAAGTTGATTTGTCATTCTCTGAAGAATTTTGCAAAAGCTTCTTTCTCTAATTCTGTCAAGGATGCTGCTACCTTGAGGATGCGTGGAGACTCCTCTGTTCCAATGTTAAGTGGTACTGTCGGTTCTATAAGAATGGCAGATTGCTCTTGATCTAGATAGTTTGGAAGAGTGTCAATCCTTCCATCGTCAAGCACCTCAGAGAGGTTTTCACCATCAGATATGTCTTTTCTTTTTACTATTTTTGGATCTAATACTACCACTGAGTGGTTTTCACCATTAGATCTACTGATTATTTTTATATTTTTATGACTAAAAGGATTGGCACTCTCTCCAAAATAGGCCATGTCATTGAGTTCTATCAGAAATCCTGACTTGTGATCCCCTAGTGGCAAATGATCCCTGATACCAAGATAGTCAATGATCACGTCATCATTATGGAAGACATCAAGTTCTGGGTGATCGGGAGAATCCCAATCAATAAGGTCAGGACGGACAAGGGGCATTGGATCATTTGGGTTGGTTTCAAAAGCAGAGATGGTATTGATGGAAAATTTGTCAAGGTTTATGATAGTATCAACGAGGTCTATTTCCATACTCTCATCTAAATTATCTCTCACAAGATAACACTCACGATCAACACGAGTAGTATTACGTGGGACCAATCCTAGTGAGTCACTCATTGAACTCTCACCCTCATGGTAATCATTACTATATTGATGGACAACATCAACTCCTATTTCTTCAGTACCATCAGATAAGGAATCCCATTCATAATCATTAGAATCAGAATCATCATTATCTTCAAGTCTATCAATGATTCTTTGAGCTATCCTTTGTTTCTCTGGATCTACATACATACCATGCTTTCTGAATTGTAAGGCAGGAGTTTTAGATGTCTCATGAAAAGGTGGCATTTTTTCTTTTCCTTTTGTTTCTTGTGATCCTTCTCCTTTATATCCTAATCCTGTAGTGTCTCTTTGATAATTAGGATTTTGCAAAATTGGTTTTATAACACCTTCTCTTTGTAACCCTAGAGGTCTAGCACCTTGATATCCCATCTTTTGTAGCAAAGTATACCCTTTTCCATAGACATGAGGTGATATATAATCATGTTTAATATCCTCTTCAATCTTCTATGTCTTAAGCCAATAATTTTCATTATGCTCAGCTGCCTCTTTGGATATTGTGCCCCCACTTATAAATGTGTTATAAACAAGTGTGGAAGGGGGTTCTAATTGTTGTTTAGTGATCAAAGACCTACCATATGATTTGGGAGATAAAGGTAACTCAGTGATACAAAGAGCTTGACCTAAAGTATATTCTCCCATACTTCTTTCTTTGATATCTATCTTGATCCCATCCGATTTAGAAGTTGATGCTATATTACTAGGGTCACCAGGTGTAGTTGCAGAAGATCCAGTATGATTATTGGGAACCAAAGAATCAGAAATCTTCACATTACTACAATATTGAAAAGGATTGTAATCTCCTTTGATAGTGATCTCCTAACCATTGTGAGGGAGTTTTATATATTGATGATAAGTTGATGGCACAGCTTGCATGGAATGAATCCATGGTCTTCCCAAAAGAATATTATAAGCAAGATCCATGTCCAGAACTTGACAAGATACATCTTTGACAATAGGACCAATACTAATTGGAAGAACAATGGACCCCTTGGATGATCTCTCTTCCTCATCATAGGCTTTTATTGTGATTTTCTTCTTTGGATCAACGGCATTCTCAGAAAATCCCAATGCAAGGACCAACTTTAACGTGCAAATATTCAAGCCAGCTCCCCCATCTATTAATACTCTTTTAATCTTGTGATTCTGGACAAGGACTTCGATATGTAAAGGAGCATTATAAGGTTGGGTAATGGCTAAATCATCATTTTCAGTAAAGGACAAATAGTGTGGGGTCGTTAAATGGCCTACCATAGCTTGAAATTGATCAGGATCTAGAGTTGTTGGAACCTAGGTCTCTAAAAGAGCTTTTTCAAGGATATCTTTGTGAGATGGAGAAAGACGCAAAAGCTCTAAGATGAATATCTGGGCCGGTGTCTTTTTGAGCTGTTCCAAAAGATTATACTGGTTGGAAGTATTGGGTATGGACTTTGGGACATAAACGGATTTGTTCTGAGTAGTGCTTGGTTTAGACTGGACTCCTTGGAGAGTAACTTTGGCTTGAGCACGAGTAGTAGCATGGATTGGTTGACTCTCTGATTTTCCCTTTATGGTAATAACATTGGCATAATATGTAGAAGGATGACGGTCAGAAATGTTACCAACATATCTATAGGGTGTGTTATTATAATTGGCTTGGTTGTCACCCTTATTGTTGGAAGAACCTCCTTTTTCATGCTTAGGAAGTGGATCTTTGAAGGCCATATGCGATTCATTCGAGACATGTCTGTCAACACTAATTTCACCGCTTTCAATTAAGTCTTGGATCACATTTTTAAGCCTTTGACATTCATTAGTTATATGTCCTTTTCCTCTGTGGAATTCACAATAATCATTTCCATTCCACCAAGAAGGCTTCACTCTAGGTTCATAATCTTTTGGTTCAGGAAGCGTGATGAGTTTCTTGGTGATTAACTTTCGTAATGCTGATTCAAGAGATTCCCCTAAAGGAGTAAAGTTTCTTCAAGGTGAGATAAAAGGAAATCTTGGTTTAGGTGAATCCTTGGTGGTATTTTGATTTGCCGACTGATTGTTGTATGTAGCTTGAGTAGCGTTGGTCGTACTTGTGAGATTTAGAAGAGGTTTTGTCGATTGGACATTACGATTATCAACAATTCCGTCATTGACAATGTTTTTGTTTTTATTCCAATATTTCAATTTGTCATTGTTGGAATTGGAATTATAAGTGTTGGAATTTGAATTTGAGGATCCAGCATTGTCTTTGGAATAAAGTTTTATCTCACCTTTTCGGACCATGGCTTCCTCAATCTTGATACCATTTTCTATGAGCTTATTGAAATTTGGTGGACATTGCAATTGTAACCTATAACTCATTTCTGGTGTAAGGTTATGCACAAAAATATCCATCTTTTATTGTTCAGGAATCATTTGTGGATACTTAGAAAACAATTGACGCCATCTTTGCAAAAAAGTAAGGAAAGGTTCTCCATTCTTTTGATGTGCATTGCAAAGATCAAGCATAGTGACCTCATGTTTGATGTTATATGAATAATGAGTCACAAATTTGTCAAGAAGCTCATTGAAAGATTTGATGCCGGGGGGAAGTTTGGAGAACCATTCCATGGCTTGTCCTCCTAAACTTCGTGGAAATAGTCACATAAGATAAGTGTCATTGTGAGCGACTTCAATACAAGTAGCACAAAACTCACGAATATGGTCTTGTGGATCCGAATTCCCTTTGTATTTGTCAAATTTTGGTACCTCAAAATGAGGAGGGAATGGAATCATTGCTAAATTCTTATCAAAAGGATAAGGACATATATCATCCAAAGAATACTTCTTTGTTGATGATCCAGTTTGGATATCACGAATTTTTTGTTGAAGCATCTAGATTTGTTGTAGGATGGGATCCAAAGATAATGTGTTTCCTTGCGGGTTTTGGGAAACATTATACTGTTGAGTATGTTGAGGATCATTGGATTGCTGATTATTTTGAAAAAAAATTTGTTGTTGATCACTATGGGACACATTGGATTGTTGATTGATTTGAGAAGCATTGGATTGTTGATTGATTTCCTTTGCTCCATGAGGATCTTGAGAACCTTTAAGGATATCTTGATTTTTTGTAGGAGTTGGTTCTCTAAGATTGGTAACATCAAGATCACTTGGTAACTTAGCTCCTTGTTGAGCAAGCATGAGGAAATACATCTCTTTATCCAAGCCTATGAGTCGTTCCATGACTTGTAAAAATTTAGGATCTTGTGCAGCATCCCTAAGTTCCTCATCAGTAGGTCCGTCATCAAATGTGAGAGGATTAGTTTTCTTAGTAGGCTGTTTGGGCCAAGGATTCTCATCATTGTTGTTATTGCCTTCCATTTTGTCTAGGGATTCTAGATTAATAGGTTGTTTGAGTTTCTGAGATCAAGTTTGAACCATAAAATGGATGAAATTGATTGCGGAAAAGAAAGATTCTTCATAAAAAGATATGGAGAATTATTGGTAGAAAATATATGATAAGTATTGAAAATTGGGGTCAAGAAACAATAATCTAAGTAAGCTTGATGGTTAAGGATGATATATCCTGATATGATAAGCTCACCAAGATCAAAGTCTGATAGATAAGGTAAATCTTCAACACCACACTGAAAATCTTAAGATTGGAAGAAAGTGATTTGTTGATTCTTGAGAAGAGAATGATGATGGAAAATGATGAAAGTGGTCAAATTAGAAATCAGAGGTCTATGTAACTCAACTATTTTTTTTAGAATCTTACTAAGGATGAAAATGGGTATCTGGAAAAGTGATTTTGAAATTCCAAAAGCCTGTGGGAATGCTCTTTGTTGTAAATGCGCAGCAACAAATGCGTAGGACAGTGTGATATATGCACAATAAAATGAAACAAATGCATAGCAAATTTTGACAGATGCGCACTGATAAATGTAAATGCGCAGTAACCTGAATCGTATGCGCAGCAATTTTGGATGTATACACAGGTTGTCAAATTTTGGTGATTTTGCTGTTTTGATGATGGGGAATTTTTTTTGTTTTTATTTTTCTGATGTTTTCTGGTTTTTGGCAAAGTAAAAATGCATAAACACACACACGCAAGACAAAAATGATTTTAATCTAATTTAATCATTATGAATGCACAAACACGCTTACAATCCTAAGGTTGGCAAGGATGATATATGTTGAATCTCCACTAGGATAATAAAATCCAGCCATGCAAATCCACAGCGAACAGCCTAGGAACTTAGAGGCACGGGCTCCTCCTTACAGTGCACTCACTTCTCAGGCACACCAAGTTCCGAATTCAATGGGTCATTACTTCCCAAAGAACTGCTATCTCTACTATGAACCGTGAGTAATGTGGGGTGTCTTCACGAGCTTGGGTGACTCCTTGAGCTAGCAGATAGAAGGTTTTTAGCCACTAAACAAAAGTTGTTAATAAGGACATCTGTTCAGGTGGTTGTGATCAAGTCATTTTCCCAATTAAGGGGGCTCTCCCAATCCTTTCAAAGCAAGGCTTTCACCTCTACTAAGTAGGACTTTAACGCACCACTGGGGTACTAGAGGAGATTTTGGTTGCCACAACGAATTCACGCCTGTCTAATGTGAGACTAATCACACTAGCATTTTTTATATACCGGTTTGGAAGGGCTTGGCTTTAGCCTGTTACTGGTTGGGTTGTTCCTTGGGGTGAGTACCTCTTTTCCCACCAAAGACCGCCCTCTAAAAATTATAACAATTTCTCTTACACCCAAGGTCCACGAATGGCGAGGGGAGAGGATACGTTGTTATAATTTTGGGATTACAAGTATGCTATTAAGCAAAACACAACAAACACGTGAATCTATGCTAAGGAAAACACACAAAGAAAAAATATGTCGTATTTTAAGCCCAAATGAGATTTTAGTTTATTTTGCAAACCCCTTAGCAATCTGCAAATAAAATTATTAGAAAAATGTTTTTAGCAATGGGGTCTTCAAAAATTTACGTCCTGCAAAACAGCCTAAAAAATACTGCCAGAACGAACAGACACTTGTCAAAATGTTAGTTAAAAACAAATCTAACAAAAAATTGAATTTTTCTACAGAAACTGATAAATGCGCAGAATAATGATATAAATGTGCAGTAAGTATGGATGTATGCACAGGAATGATGTATGCGTGAAACAATTTAATTAATGCGCAGCCTAGTGGAATGTATGCGCAGTAACTATGGATGCGCAATGAAAATTGATAAATGCACAGGAACAGCGAACAAATGCGCAGCAATTATAACAAAGAGGAAAACAGATGAAAATTTTATGCCAGAGAATGGATGCGCAGCTGAAATGAACAGATGCGTAGGAACCGTGGTCGAATGCGCAGAAATAACCTGTAGAAAAACCTACACATGGAAAATTAAAAATTGAAAGTGAAAAGCCCAGTTGGGCCCTCCTTCTAGCGCCAAAAATGTATGCAAATTAGTTGGATACTATTCTAAATGATGAATTAACTAATAAAAGGTTAATAAATCTATCTAATAAGCAAACTACAATGAAGAATGCAATAACAAATGAAACCAAATTAACAATTTACCTTCACCTACAAATGCAGCTTGTCTCCATTGTACTCCTAGCTTTGATTTCTTGAAGATGTTGAGCTCTCAGATTTCCAAATGAAGCTCTTTCCCAAGATGATTCCAAAGTGTGGAGATTGAATGAAATGAGTGCACAACTAAAACTTGATTATGCAAATAAGGTGGATGAAATGCAAATGATGGGATGATAATATGGATGCTTGGTTGTTTGATTGCTTGAATGCTTGGATGCTTGAATGCTTATTCTCAAAAATACCTATTAGCTTTCAAATGGAAAATGAGGCTCCTTTTATAGAGTTTTGGAGGATCTAGGCCTAGGTGGCACAATCCTACGGTTGAGAATGAAAGGTGGAAGATCCTAAGGCTAGAATTGACTTAGTTGAAGGAGTTGAGAAAAAGGGGGATGTAGTTGGAATGTGAGAGAAAGAATAGGGATGATGTTCCTCTCACATTGACATAAAGGAGAAGAAGGTGGAAGGGAAAGACACATGTCAAGTGTCTCACAAAGACCAAAGAGAGAAAGAGGGAGAGACCTTTTCCTCATGAGGACTCTTTGCACAAGTGTCCTATGAGTCACCCTTGACCCTTAGAGGTGGCTTGAGAAGCCCCTTAGGAATAGGGAATGTCTCTTGACTTGGTTGTTGAGAGGACAAGTGGTCATGAGACCAAGTCCTATGAGGCCACATAGCCCTTAAGAATAGGACATGTGTGGGTGAGGATAAATATGAATAAATAATTAATAATAATTATTTATCTTAGCCAAGGTGATGTGTTAGGTGACTAGGTGGATGAAGTGGACCAAGGGAATTAGTCATATTTAGGTGATTGTGTATTTAATTAAATCACTTTAATAGACTATTTAGAAGACTTAGGATATAGAATTAGACTATAGTGAATTTATTAAATAAATTGAATAATTTACTTAATAAATAGAAGAAACAAATATTAATTAAATAATAAATATTTAATTAATTTATCAAGTCAATAGTAATTAAATAACAAATATTTAATTAATTAATGAAGCCATTTTTAGGTGTATACATTTTGCCCCTCTTTGAAATAATGTGCTGGTCACATTGTTTCAAAGAAAAATCAAGCATTTTTGCCCCTGCCCTAGACAATGTCTCAGAGGACCTATGCATGCCCCCTCGAGAGATTGATTGACAAAAAAAGTTATGTGAATTTTGCAAAAATAAATTGTGTGTGTGTTTTTTTTGTTTTTGTTTTTTTGTGTTTTTTGTGTTTTTTATGGGGTTGTTCAATCAATCTCACGAACGAACGGTAGAAAAGATGGAGGAAAATGGGGTAGAATGGAAGAAAAATGTCAGGTAGGGTCCACACAGCAAGCACATCGGGTCCACACACCAAGCACATCGGGTCCACAAGCTATAAATACGGTGAAGGGGTCCACAATAGGCTCATTGTGCACACTTGTCACATGGAGATTAGAGCGCGAGAGAGAGAAGAGCAGAGCTGCCAGGATGTCATTCCCCTTGTCAGATCACCGCTTCGAGAGAGTCAGATGCTTCCAGTGACCACCTGATTCGGGTGAACCGGTAGGTGACTCGATCCTGCTTTGTAATTCCATGATTTGATGTATGTGAATGTAGAATGTTAGCATGTTTAGGGTACATCAAATGATAGAATTAGCTTAGAAAATTTTAGTTTTAGTAGCGGAAAATGAATGTGCAGTTGCACCACATCAATGCGCAGCAACTTGTGGCATATGTGCAGAAACTCAATTTTACTACGCATTCATGACGAATATTTGCGCATTCATAGTAGGATATTAGTAGTGCTACGCAAGCATGAATTAAAAGTGCGCATAGGTACTTGTTGCGCATGTGTTATGAAAAGCTGCCCAAATGGTCAATAAAATAGTGCATATGTGTAAAACTATGCAAAGTCGATAAATGTTACATGGATCTAATCCCTGGAGCTAGTTTACTAAATAAGGCACCACATCACTTGACACCTACCGAGAATCGAGAATTGAACCGACATATTCAAGAATTATTACAGAAAGGTTTAATTCGAGAAAGTTTGAGTCCATGTGCAGTACCAGCTGTATTGGCACCTAAGAAGAATGGATAATGGCAATGTGTACTAATTCCAGAGCAATGAACAAGATAATAGTGAAATATAGGTTTCCTATACCGAGAATGGATGACATAATGGATAGTTTGACTTCAGCAAAGTATTTTACCAAGATTGATTTGAAAAGTGGATATCATCAGATTAGGATTAGAGAAGGTGATGAGTGGAAGAATGCTTTTATGAAAAAAGAAGGTTTGTATGAGTGGTTGGTTATGCCTTTTGGTTTAACTAATGCACCGAGTACTTTTATGAGGTTGATGAATGAAGTTTTAAAGAAATTTTTGGGTAAATTTGTGATTGTATACCTAGATGATATTTTGATATTCAGTAAGACTAGAGAAGAACATTTGTTGCATGTTAGACAAGTATTGCAAAGGTTGAAAGAAGAAAAGTTGTTGATTAATCTGAAAAATTGTTCTTTCATGCAAGAGGAGATTGTGTATTTGAGATTTGTGATTTCAGCTAATGGTTTGAAGATGGATCCTGAAAAGGTTGAAGCTATTTTGAATTGGCCTACACTTGAGAATGCTAGTGAGGTAAGATCATTTCATGGTTTAGCAAGTTTTTACTAAAGGTTCATTAGGAATTTTAGTTCAATTTGTAATGCTATGACTGAGACTATGAGGGGAGATAAAAGAGAATTCAAGTGGACACATGGAGCTGATAAAATTTTTGAGACCCTGAAGCAGAAGGTTGCTGAATTACCTGTGTTAGCATTGCCTAATTTCAATAAGGTATTTCAAGTGGAATGTGATGCAAGTGGTAGTCCAATAGGAGCTATGTTGAGTCAAGAAGGTAAACATGTTTCTTTCTTTAGTGAAAAGTTGAATGATGCAAAAAGGAAATATTATGTGTATGATCAAGAGTTCTATGCTATTGTTCAAGCCCTAAAGAAATGGAGCCATTATTTGATACCAAGTGAATTTGTGTTGTATACTGATCATAAGGCTTTACAGTAGTTGGGTAGTCAGAATAAGTTGAATCAGAGACATATGAAATGGGTTGAGTATTTGCAGAGTTATACATTTGTGATAAAGCATAAGAGTGGAGTCATTAACCGAGTTGCTGAGGCATTAAGTAGAAGAAGATATTTGATGACCGATATGAAAATTGAAGTTCTTGGTTTTGATGACATGAAAGATTTGTATGAAACTGATCTTGATTTTTCTGAGCCATGGATAAAGTGTAGAGAACCTATTCAAGATCAACCGAGTACTAAATGGGAAGACTATTTCATTTATGAAGGTATATTGTTTGAAGGTATTTAGTTGTGTATACTGAGAGGATCAATGAAAACTAATTTGATAAAGGAGAAACATAGTGGTGGTTTAGCTGGACATTTTGGCATTGATAAAACATTGAATTTTCTTAAGGAGAAATGGTTTTGGCCACAATTGTATAAGGATGTTCAGAAATTTGTGAGAAGTTGTGGAATTTGTCAAGTTGCAAAAGGAGTAAGTCAAAATATTGGATTGTATACACCGATTTCTATTCCTGAGAAACCTTGGATTGATATCAATATGGATTTTGTTCTTGGCTTACCGAAGACAGTAAGAGGTAATGATTCTATATTTCTTGTTGTGGATAGATTTTCTAAAATGGCACATTTTATGCCTCATAGAAAGACATCAGATGTAGTGCATATAGCAAATCTTTTCTTTAAGGAAATTTTCAGATTGCATGGATTACCGAGGAGTATCATCTTTGACCGAGACAGTAAATTTGTTGGATACTTTTGGAAGACTCTTTGGAGAAAGTTGGGCACCAAGTTGAAGTATAGATCTACATTTCACCCACAAACTAATGGATAAAAAAAGGTTGTAAATAGGAGTTTGGGTAATCTTTTGAGATGTTTAGTTGGAGACACACCAAGTAATTGGGATTCTATGTTGGCACAAACAAAGTTTGCATACAATAATTCAGTGAATACGAGTACTGGAAAGTCACCTTTTGAGATTGTGAATGGCATACAATCGAGAGGTATATCAGAACTGAGGGATATTGCTGGTGGAGAAAAGAGAAGTGTTGAAGGAGAGGAATTTGGTGAGTTCATGAAGACATTGCATGAAGAAGTGAAACATAAGTTGGAGAAAAGTAATCAGAAATACAAAGACAGATTAGATAGATGAAGAAGACACAAGAATTTTGTAGCTGGGGATGAAGTAATGGTACACTTGAAGAGAGGTAGACTTCCTGTTGGAACATATGGGAAGCTAAAAATGAAGAAGTTTGTTCCTTGCAAGATATTGAGAAAGTTAGACAGTGGAAATGCTTATGAGATTGAGTTACCTAATGACATGGATATATCACCTATATTCAACATTGCATATTTGTATGAGTATCATGAATTAGATGAATAAATGGCAATACCGAATGATTATCCTAAGAAGTAGACAGAAGAAGTTGAGCAGATTTTGGAACAAAGAATCAGCAGAAGTATAAGAGGAAGGTAGTATATGGAATATTTGGTAAAGTGGAAGAACAAACTGATTGAAGATAGTTTGTGGATTTCATAATCTGAGTTGGATTCAGCTTGGATTTCATAATCTGACTGATTGAAGAAATAATTCAAGCATTCAAGAAAGTCTTCAAGCATTCAAGTGTTCAAGCATCCATCCATCAAGGAGATCCATTGTTAGCCATTGAAGGATTCAATCTCTTTGGAGCCCCCTTGATGATCCATCCTTCCACATTCATCCAAGCCTCCTCATATGCAAATATCAATTCAAGATTGGTGTTGAAGATCAAATTCCATTGATTGGAAACATCTTACATTCATTCTACATCCATTGAAGCATTCCTACTTGTGGATTTGAGGATTTCAATCCTCTACAAGGACTTCAACATAAGTGAGGTGATTTGTTTCAATTAATTTGTTTATGCACACTACATTTCAATTCAATTTCAAGGTTAATTCCTAAATTGGGGTTTGACCAAGGCAAACCCCCCATACAAACAAAAACCTCATTTTTTTTGCAGGTACAGGTGTGGGATTTCAAATCTAAGAGCGGATTTGGATACCCTTTTCGGTGAACTTTCAAGATCTACAAACAAAATCAGAATTGACCTTCAAATAAAGAATCTAGCCTTTGACAGGGTCAAAGTCGACCTGAGCTCATCTTGGAAAAAGATTTCTAGGTTTTCTCTGTCTCGGCATTTCCAGTCCAAAACAAGTTGCAGATTTGCCTGAAAGTATACACAGACATCAGAATTTAGTATTTTCCAAATTTGCCCTAATTTGAGGTTAGTACTTGCATTTCAATTATTTAAAATTCCAAACAATTCAATTCTACCATAAGGAAATATAGGGTTTCTCTCTCTCTTTCATATTCTCCATAGATTGATTCGATTGTGCATTAACTTTTTTATTGATCAAATTGGATCTCTCCTTTGGGAATTTGGATTTAGGAGTGGATCTCATATTTCCCCACACATCATACAACACACACATTTCATTATAAATAGAGGTGATTCCATTTTACCTCTATTCATTTTGGTGAACCCAACATACTTACTCTCCTTTCTTTTTGTGGAATTGGATACCTTATTGTGCTCTCCTTTTATCTTGTTAGTATTAGATTTTTCCTTTGTGTTAGATCTTGCATGCTAATTAGATTTCAAAAATACAAAAATATTCATGCTTTATGTGTTCTTAGTTTAGTTCATTTGCATTGCATTGGTTTATGAGCTTTACTACCACTAGTCCTACTTATAATATTCCAGTTAGAAGAAGTCATAGACTCATCGGTGCCTTTGATCTTGAATATTCCTCTCCTTTCCTTAGGATCCTAGATGATAACTTGATTCTTCATGATTCCAATCCTACAATGAAGCAAAACTCTTCTCACTCATCTCATGATAAGGATGACCTTTAAGAGTTCCTCCTGAACAAGTCCAAAAACTTTCAACTGAACTTGATAAAATGCGTAATTGGCTTATTCAAGAGAACCATAATCAAGATTCCATTCAAGCTATAGAAGCTCTTAAGAAAGTTCTCCGTGATAGTGATCAAGGTGTTAACATCTTGCGTGTTATTACTCACCTTGTGCATTCAAATGTTAAACCTTTAGCTCAAGAAGATCAAGATTCAGGGTTGATTCATCCTACCACTAATATTGAACCTCCTTCCAATCCTTTACCTAGTATTCCTACCTATACTCCTTCTTTGGTGACTATGATGGTTCCCTCTATTCCTATGAGTGTTCCTCTTGTGTCCCTTCCTACATCACAACCTTCATATCATAATGTTCCTTTTACTTATTCCAATCTACCTCCAACTGTAGTTTCTAGTGTTCCTCCAGTTGTGTCTTCTATTCCTGCAGCTTCTTACACTTTACCTAGTGTGTCTAATGTTGCTACTCCTCCTATTTCCTCTAATGATTCAACAATCATCAGTTTGGCTCAGACTATGTCATCCTTACAACAACAACTTGCTTCTTTAACTCAAAACAAGTTTAGTATTCCTACATGTGACATGGGAAGTCCCTTGTCTCAAGACATTATTCGTACTCCTGTTCCTCAGCAAGGTGAGATGCCTCATCTTGAGAATTATAACAGAAAAGGAGATCATGTTCATCATGTTAAAACATTCCAAATCCTTTGTAGTGATTATGCTCATGACCATAGGATTTTATCCAAATTGTTTACTAGAACCTTGTGTGACAAGGCCTTACAATGGTATTGTTCCTTACCTCCTTATTCTATTGATTCCTTCCCACAACTTGCTAATGCCTTTATTCAACAATTTCAAAACAACATTGGCCTGCAAGTGTCTTTGATTGATTTAATGCATTGTAAACAAAGTGCTAAAGAGAAATTAACTGAATTTATTGGTAGATTTAAGCATTTGTATGCTTAGATTTCCTATCCTGTTCCTGATATTGATATTCAACATATATTTATTTCAAATTTGCAAAAGGATATTAGAGATAAGATTCTGCTTACTAAATTTACCTCTTTTCAACAACTTTGTGCAACGCTTCATCATTATCAATTACAAGTGAGTCAATTTGAGAGAAACATTCTAATGGCTCATGTTCCAGTTGATAAGAGTGATGCTACTCCTAATCCAAACAAATTTAAAAAATTCAACAACTATGTCAAGATAAACAAACAAGTGAATATAGTTGCTGATCAAGTTGTTGTTGCATCTCACAATGCCACTTCTGCATCCACTGCTTTTCAATTAAATCATACGTTTAATCCTCTTTCTGAATCTTTACATGCTATTATGAATAGGTTGTTAGCTACTAATATGATTACTTTACCTCCTATTCGACCTCTTTTACCTGCTACGATTGCATCTAAATCTTTTTATCAAAATGCTTTTTGTCAATATCATTGTTAGAATGGTCATGATACTGAGAGGTGTTATTCTTTAAAACATAAGGTTCAAGATTTAATTGATTCTAAGGCTTTATCTGTTGATAATATTGATGGTAGTGGGAACAAATCTGCCTCTTCTCCTAATCAAAACCTTGAAATTTATATGAATCCTTTACCTACGCATGATACTAATACCATTTCTCAACCATATGCTATGGAAATTGTGTATGGTTCAAAGATGGATGATCTCAATCATGTTGTTAATCAAGTGGAGCATGTTGGTCAATCTATATCTCCACCTCAACCTCAACGTCAACCTCAGATTCAGTCTCAAGTTCAATCTCAACCTTGACAAAAACCTAAACCTAAACCTAAAACTCAACCTAAACCTTGACAACAACCTAACAATAAAAGACCTTGGGAAATTTTGATTACCTTTGATGACTCTAAGACTATTAAGGCTCCTAATGGTCCCCTTTACATTGCTACTAGGATTTCTTAGATACCTACTTGTGGTTGTCTCGTTGATCCCACATCCTTAGTCAATGTTATTACTGAAGAAAATATTTTTATGAAAAGCTTACAACGTGATTCTTATGATACATCGGATGTGTGGATTCAAACTTGTAATGGTTTTCTTTATTCATCATTTGGTTCTATTACTTTACCGGTTGAACTCTGTGGAAAAATTGTGAACACTACCTTTGTTGTGATTCCTACTCTTGATCACTTTCAAGTTAAGCTAGGTTTTCTTGGGTGAATGTCATGCATGTTGTTTCTTCACCTATCCATAAGTTTCTTAAGTTCATTCATGATGAAGAAGTGAAGATGATTAATCATAGTTTATATCAACCTTCTAGGCCTAGAGATTGTGTTGCTCTTGATTTCTTTTGGCCTTCATTACCTAATTCATGTCCTCCTCGACCTGATAATATTTTCCATTCATATCAAGCCTATAAACATCGTAAGATTCTTGAATTAATTATTCCTCCCATGAATCTTAATCGTGGTCTTTTACCTACACCTTCTATACCTCCTTTACCTATGACTTCTAGTTTTGTTAATCAAGTTCCTTCTATCAAACCTACCAAAGATCCTCTGATTGTTTCTCCTATTGATCTTCCTAAAGAACCTATGAAGGATCCTGCGATTGTTCCTCCTAGTTCTCAACCTATTTCAAATAAATCAAAATGTAGCTGATCTGCTAATGAACATCGTAAAAAGCATCATGCTCACGCGAAAGTTGGTAATTCTATTCTTCAAGGATCTCTATCTTCCTCGGATAAACCTATGCATGATGTGTTAGAAGAGGTTTTTATTAATAATGATGTTCACATGCATGATTATGATGATTCTATTCGTATCTTAGATCCTATTTTGATTAATTTGGATGAAGAAGATACTCTTGATGATATTGATGATGTTAATGATGAATATGAGACTATTGACATTGACATTGATTTACCTAATATGCTTTCATCACAATTAACTCTTACACCTAGTGTCAAACATTGTGATTGTCAAGAGGATCCTTGTTTGGAACTGGCTATTATTCCTACTATATTGGATATAGTCCCTCTTTTGAGTTACCCACCTTCCCTAAATGATATACAACAAGATGGGGAGAGTAGGCGGTGTGTTTGATCATCTTGTCCTTCGTGGTAGCTTTGTTGTGTGTTTTCCTGTTGTATTGTGTTTCTCCCATAATGTGTTTGCTAAATGTTGTTAGATTCTTTTATACGATCCTTGTTACTCAGTTGGTGCAAGGTGATGAAGGAATCGAAACTCTTGTTCAAATTCTTCTATATGTATCTCTATTCTTCTATGTGTTGTTCAATGTTATGTTGTAATTGTCCTATTGTTCGTAAATGTTTCCTTGTATAATCTGCTTGGATTCGAGATATGGTAGCACTAATTCTTTTTGGTCTCCATATCATGGTCCAAAAAGATTCTCCTTTGTATATCTTATGTGATCTTTCCTTCTTTGTGATTGTAGTTCTACTTTCTTTGGGGAATGATGTCAATTCATTTTCAATAATATCATATATATATTATCTTATGATCATATTGACCCCACAGTAGGTAGATCCCTCCTGTGTTCTCTATATGTTTCTATGATCTTTCCCTTGATTTGTCTTTGTCTGGGGGCATCTCGACGTGGAAACATAATCAATGGAGTTGTTTATGTTTATGTTAAAGCCATTGCTCCTGTTAAAGTGTCAGCAATGACTTTAACGTGGGGGCATACGCTCTACTCACCTGTTGCACACACTCACTTTTTGATATGCACATATTGTTCAAAATACCTTTTCTCCCTTTTTGGATTAGTAACTAATCCTTAAAGCATGGATTTATATTTTAGGATCTCTTGATCCCTCCATTTTCAAATATACAAATATATTTTGATCCCTTAAGGTCGGAGGTGTCCTTAAGATTGGATCTCTTTATTGTTTTTTGGTTTTATTCTTATGGAACAGGATGTTCCTGAGGATGAATCCTTGATGGGTTGACTAGTGAGTAACCACATTCACTAGGTGGTTCAATTCCATCTTTCCAGTTGCGTTGTTTCATTGTGTGGTTCACAATGGGACATAAGTTCTCATTGGGTAAGGTAATCACACCCTTTCTTTCTCTAGAGATGTCTCTCTTATTGTGATCTAGGAGTCAATGAAGACTTGAGTCCCTGGGGGCTTAAGATTTCCCTTTGTCCCTTGGATTACGATAAGATTATCTTTTCATTCTGATCTCCTTTACCAAGAGTTTGCATCGAGTCCATACTCTTGCTAAAGTGGGGCTTAATGTATCATCTTAAAATGGAAGCACTTCCATGATAAGAGTATTTAGCCCTCCGAGTAAGTGTTCTGGGGTCATGTTAAGTGCCTTGATCGGGTCTTTTCATGTATTTGGCTTTCTCCACACTTTCCACTTCTTTTCTACTTTGTTCTAGGTGAAATTGGGGTTAGGATCCTAAGGATTCTCCTTAATTTCCCTCTTCCATGGCTTTATTTTCTAGGTAGGACTTAGAAATAGGTCCTCCTAGCCTTCATCATAGTCATCATAGGATTTTGTGCCTATCCCTGGCATTCTGTCCTATTCTGGTATCGTTTCTAGATCTTTGGGCATCCCCAGGACCTCTTGTCCTGATTCTGACTAGATTTGGGCCCACAGGGTCAAATTTGAGGTTGATCCTGACTAGGTCAGGATCAAGCTTGAACCTAACTAGGTTAGTCCCAACCTCGATTTTTCCCCCCTCTTTCAAAATTCCAAATTCCTTGATTTATGGGTATCGCGTTTCGGGGATATTTGTTTTCCCGCCTCCCGGTTGGCCATTTCGGTTTTCAGAATGGTAAATCCTTTAATTGCATTTAATCTGGGTATATTTTCTAAAGGTTAGGACCTAATTGGGATTTAATTCTCCAAGGTGGCCCCTTTAGAAGATTGTGTCCTAGTTCACTATAAAAGGAGGCCTTCCTCTCTCATTTTGATCATCAAGTTTGGTGAGAAGATCTCATTTCAAGCATTCAATCAAGTTTTCATTCTCAAGAAATCTTTCAAGCTCTCAAGTGCAAGCAATAATTCAAGCATTCAAGCATTCAAGTGTTCAAGCATCCATCCATCAAGGAGATCCATTGTTAGCCATTAAAGGATTCAATCTCTTTGGAGCCCCCTTGATGATCCATCCTTCCAAATTCATCCAAGCCTCCTCATATGCAAAGATCAATTCAAGATTGGTGTTGAAGATCAAATGTCATTGATTGGAGACATCCTACATTCATTCTACATCCATTGAAGCATTCCTACTTGTGGATTTGAGGATTCGAATCCTCTACAAGGACTTCAACATAAGCGAGGTAATTTGTTTCAATTACTTTGTTTATGCACACTACATTTCAATTCAATTTCAAGGTTAATTCTTAAATTGGGGTTTGACCAAGGAAAACCCCTCATACAAATAAAAACCCCCTTTTTCTTGCAGGTACAAGTGCAGGATTTCGAATCTGAGAGCGGATTTGGATACCCTTTTCGGAAAACTTCCAAGATCTGTGAACAATATCAAAATTGACCTTCAAATAAAGAATCTAGCCTTTGACCTTTTATCAAGGTCAAAGTCGACTTGAGCTCATCTTGAAAAAAGATTTTTGGGTTTCCTCCATCTCGACATTTCCAATCTAGAATAGGTTGCAGATTTGCCCGAAAGTATACACAGACATCAGAATTTGGCATTTTCTAGATTTGCTCTAATTTGAGGTTAGTACTTGCATTTCAATTATTTCAAATTCTAAACACTTCAATTCTACCATAAGGAAATATAGGGTTTCTCTCTCTCTCTTTCATATTCTCCATAGATTGATTCGATTGTGCATTAAACTTTTGGTTGATCAAATTCTCCTTTGGGAATTTGGATTTAGGAGTGGATCTAATATTTCCCCACACATCATACAACACACACATTTCATTATAAATAGAGGTGATTCCATTTTACCTCTATTCAAAAAATTAGCGAAATAATCATTCATCACAATATCAAAATTATCTTGTAAACACTAGATGTACTCATTAATCTCATAGATAATCAATTTCTTCATATTCTAGATTACATTACTGATAGATGGAAATAAGTTTTAGAAGTAGAAGAATATACATACCAACAGAGAACCAAAATTCAATGTTTTGGGCTTTTCTTTTCAAATAGTGTTCATGTTTTCATCAAATTGCTTTAAAAAAATTTCACATAGATCAATCTTCATGTCCTTCTTGACAATTTTGTATGCTAAGTCCATAGTTCCACATTGTACATTGTCCACTCGGGAAGATTGGAAGATTAGGTATGAAATGAAATTACATGCAATTTTTAGTTCAAGGTCTTCCATAGTAGATAACTTAAGACCTCTTTCATCCCATTTAGCTTGTGTTATCTCACATATCTTGTTCTTTTCAATATGCTTGTTTTCCTTCAGTTTATCATTGATTGGGTATCCATTCGTGATGTGTAGAACATCCTTAGTAATCTTGATTGGTTGATCTAGCCACATAAATTGATCATGGACTCAGCTTAGCCCAATTCTCATCCACTCGGTCTTGAATACACTCAGAATGTGCAGGGCATGCATTAAACCCTTAGTCTCTAGGTGGATGTGTTCATCCTTTAGTTTCCCATTCTTGCACAGACTCTGGAAAGATGTATCAATATCAGCTTGTCAAATTTCCTCAATTTTATAGCGGATGAAAGAAAAGATGTCTTTGATCAAAATGAATCTTGGTGGAATAGATGACAAAGATCCCATCTTGTCTGGTTTGGAGGCTTTTGTGAGAGGAAGCTTGTAATTAGGGTTGACAGGATCAACCTTCTCAACAACAATAGGATTTTGTACTTTAGGTGCCATCGATTTAGATATATCATGGCTTGATTAAAGTAGGGTTTTGTGTGAAATAACTCGGTCACGCTTTCACAACTCGGGCATACACAAGAAATCACTCAAATACTTTCAAATGTGCTTGGATATGATTAGAATTTCCTTAACAATCACTCGAATTCTCTCAAATGACTCAACTCTACAATATGTTCAAATTCTCTTTGAAAATGTTAGGTAACAATGAATAGTAAAGGGGTCTATTTATACCTTTTCATCAATTAGGGTTTCTAACTGCTAGAATTTTAGCATTTAATGTTGTCATTAACTCCCTTTTCACTGATTACCATGTTGGTTCCTGGATAGGATTTTACACTCCATGAGATACCAATATGCTTATGATGGATGTTAAGGAATGGTTAGCTCCAAATATGGGCAATCTATAAGCAACTAGACCAACTATAGGGATAAGACTACCCTCTGCTGCTTCTGGCTCTGCAAAACCAAGGTGGGTGCACCTAATCTAATGGATATTAACTCTGACTGATAGTTCTAACTATGCCCCTTATTTGAATATTGGATCTTTCAACAGATGATTACAGTGAGAAAGTACTAAACAACAACCTATTATTCATTGACTCTCCATCACTGGATAGGACAATACATAAATGTAAATAAAAGTAAAGACTGGTAATGATTTAATGATTTGGGATTACAAGGTTTGAATCACTCTTCTCAACACAAAGATGGGAAAATACAAGCCAGTGCCTTATCCATTGGGCAAGATATCAGAGAATAGGATGAATACAATGATGTCTGAAGAAGAAATGGCCTCTAGACATAAACACAAATATCACAACTCTTTCCTACTTATGCAAATCCTTCAAATAAATTCCAAGAACACATATTCCACTTTGAGCAATATTTAATCTAACTCTAGGTTGGAACTCAAAGCACCAATACATTCATATAAACCTTATGCAAAGATTTAAAGATTCAAAGAATAGAGCAAAGGAGAGAAAAGATCTAAGGTTTGTATTAAGTATAACCTTTCACCATGTGCATACAGTATCCTGAATAACAAGCTTGCAAGATAAGAACAACCTGTACTTCTTCTCTATTGTTTGATAAAATGATATCAAAAATTACAATCCTTGACTGAAAAACTAGGGTTTTTAGAAATTCAATCTTTTTAACACCTAAACTCCCAGTCCTCTAAAATGACCATGAAAAATCCCTTTATACCAAGAGATGCAACAAGCAACCGATCATTCTAGGGTTTACAAAAAACAACCTAAAAGGCTTTACAACCTCCCCAAAGGGTTTACAATAACTACACCACTGAAATAGATGAGATATTTTGCAACTGAGCCAACATGCTTTATGTCTTCAATGCTATCTTCAACTCTTTTTCAACAAATCTAATTTTATACCTCGCTGTCCACCCTGCAATGGATGCCCTTCTGCAATTTATTCAACCTTGAAAATCAAATGGCACGGCATCATCAGAAACAAAATCCAATTCTAGCAGTAATTTAAACCTTATACTAACTTCCCCAATTGCAATCTATACTGAAGAATTCAATTCCTGGCCACCGCTTCATTTTACATAACTTACTGGTTCAAAACTTAGCCAAAACCCTTGCATGAAATTTGAATTCAAACAAGAACGGTCACTAGCTAAAGTTTAAAACAAGACCGTTGACATGTAATTTATTCCTGGTAGATCAGGCGGTTCATAATTAATTTCATAATAGTCAACAAAACCTTTAAAAATCCTCCGCCACCTCATAAAACTCTCGACCAATGAAAACTGAGCACGTCAATGATGAAAAGGCACCACATAGAAAATTGGACCCACTCATCCCTCCGGCATCTAATCAGACGATGGGCGTAAGATCGCATGGGGGAAGAATATTCTATGCGATCATACACCGACCGTTGATCAAAAATCTCTGACACAAGCCCCTCTGACAAGCTCCAACTCATTATCATGTGGACCAATTAAAAACCGCCAACTACACACACCTGGCAGTGGACCCGCTTCATTGAAAAACTACATCATAAAGGAGAATCAACGGCCGTCTTAAGATCACATGCCTCTAACACACTCTATAAGAACATACACCCACCATTAGATTCTCTTCAAATGTCAAAACCCTCTGACATGCTAGCAACCCAGGTCCCACTACCCTTGCCAAATCACTAATAGGTGGACCAATCACAGACTGCCAACCGTGCAAATCTATCGGACAGTCCTGCATCTTTGAAATGCCGCATCATTAGGAAAGATCAATGGCCAATGTAAGATCACAAGCCTCTGACACATCGCTTGTGAAGATACACCAACCGTTAGATTGAGATGCTGTCAGAAAGCCTGGGCTTGAAAACCATGTGAACATGCAACCAAAGAAAAGGAGACCACCACGCCAAGTCGCTAACAATTAAGGGCTAAACCACTAGGAACATGAGAATATGCGACTGAAGGAAATATAAGCCACTCCTTGTTTCACTTAATGCTAGCCGAAAACTACCGGACATTTAGATATCAAGCAAACACACAGTTGTGTATTCACCGAAAAGAAAGTTGTGACCACCAGGAAAGATTTAAAAGCCAAAACCCTAGAAAATATTAAGACCGGGACTTAGGAAATATTAAAGACTGCCAGGTGCTTAGACTTAGGAAAAATTAAAGGGAAGACCTCTACGGGGTGATAAAAATTTAGAGCACATGCGTTTCAAGATTTTTAAGTGGCCCAAAAAGTAGCACAAAAATAGATTTAAAACCAGGGCACACTAGGGTTTTTAACTCAAACGGCTAGATTTTGAAATTTTGCCTAGGGTTTAGCCAGGAAAATAGAAAAATAATTGCAGAGGCACAAGAAAAATGATGTAGCCATGGAATTTTTTACTTGTGCCAACATACCAAACTATGCTTTCCTTTACTGAATGAAACAAAATAGCATTATCTTTCACTGGTCAAACATGAAATAGTAACTTCACAATACATATGTCCAAATGCATCTAGTTATCCTTATATGGATCTCTAGACAAATGCTAGGAACCAATTTATGATTTGAAATTTAATTCACAATTCCTACTCATACCTTTAATTGATTAGGTGAAGATAGGTGCACCCAATCTAGAGGATGAGGTATCATCGATTGTTCCAAATGATGTTCCATCATCTAGAGACTTACTTCTCCATATTTTATTCATCTGGTCTCTTATTTCTTCAATATTCACTTGTACTATTTCATTTGTCTTTTCCTCAGTTGGAGCTTTATCTTGATACCTACAATATTTGGCTAGGTGACCTACCTTGTGACAATGGAAACATGCCATTTCAAGAGTTCTCCATTATCTTCTTTTATTTCTACAATGCATCAATATGCAATTTTCTACT
Organism: Chamaecyparis obtusa; assembly: GCA_027943335.1. Lineage (NCBI taxonomy): Eukaryota > Viridiplantae > Streptophyta > Pinopsida > Cupressales > Cupressaceae > Chamaecyparis > Chamaecyparis obtusa. The sequence continues at coordinate 88,944 of BSBK01012602.1, forward strand.
GTGACCAAATCTCCTACATGTTGTACATGAAATTCTTGTGTTATAGTCCCATGGTATTATTGAGCCTTGTCATTTGTTTGATGTATTCCATAGGTTAGGTACCCATTTGACATTATTTCTTTGTGACCTGCAATCTTCAAATTTATGAACATATTTATTGCAAGTATTGCAATAACCATTGAATTTTGGCTTCCTTGTATTGTTAGTAATCCTTGATCTAAACTCAAATGCTTGATGTCCATACTTACTAGAATTATAATAATAACCATAAAATTTAGGAATGCTTGGTGGTTTACCTCTTTTTCTCCTACAGACATTAGTTGTATGACCAAGTTTCCCACAATGTTAGCAAAGTGGATTCTTTGTCTTCAGTGGAGTAGTAGTATCTCAATTGGTTGCTTGGTTTGAGGACTATCCCTTCTTGGTAGTGTTATTTTTAGTGAACCCAAGTCCAGTTGTATCTCTCAATTGTCTCTGACCTCTAAGTGTTTTATCCAACATTCTTAATGTTTCTTCATTCCTTTTCAGTACTTTATTCACTTCATCTTCTAATTTCAATTCTCTTGTCAATATTTCAACCTCAGACCTTAATGCTTGATTCTCAAATTATTTTATGCCTATCTCCTAATTTGCATTCACCAGTTGGTCGGTCATAGCATAATGTGTTTATTTCATTCTCATGATCTCATTATCCTTTTCAGCTAGTCTTGCCTCAACTTGCCTCTTTTCTACTTCTATCATTCTTTTTGCATCTTCAGATGATATTTTTTATTCAAGTATTTCACCAATTCTAATACCTTGTGCCTCTTGATCTTTCTTTATTAGGTTCAGCTACTCGGTGAGTGCTTTATTCTTTTCTATCAATTTTTCAAAGGCTATTTTAGATTCATCATTCAAACTCCCTTAAGATGATCTCAAGTAGCTCAACATGTTATTGTATAGATTTAAACTCATCAGATAAGATATTTCTTACCCTTAATGAATTCTCCAATTTTCTTTTCATATCATCAATCATCTCATGTGCATTTTCCAATTCAAAATCAAGATTGTCAATCTTCATAGCTTTCTTATGACTTTCCATGGATATGATATTTTCACTCTCAGGTGGTTAAACCTTTATCTTCAAGAGTCCAAGATCTAATACCAATTTTTGCATTAATAATGGAAAGTTAAGTACTGAGAGGGGAGGGGTGAATTAGTACTTCAAAAAAAGTTATCAACTATTCTAACCATTTACCGAATTGTAAACTTTGAATATATCACCATAAAACATAGAAATTAAAACATGAAAACATAACTCATAACACAATCCTTTTTGGTCTCATAGAAACCCTTGGCCAAAGGGAAAAACTGTGGTGGGGATGGTACCCACAATCCTTCACTACTGTAGTAAAAAAATTTCTCGATTAGAGCTACAATGTTTAGCTACTTTTGATAGATTACCCTATTAGGAGTACAAAAAGACCTATACAGTCTACCTTTGTAAAAGATTTTACAATATCTAATCTAAGAGATGAACTTTGTTAAAGGATTTATAAAATAAGACCTATTAGGGCCTACCCAATAATAGGATTTTACAATTTTGAATACAATACAATTAGTACAAAATCTATCTATAGTAATGTATTAACAAAGTTTGATCAGACTCAATATGCTCAATAACATTTTACCTCATTTTGTACTTCAGTACATTTCAATCACAATTTAGTTTCTATACTTGATAGCCTCAAATCTGATTCACTTTCATAGTTCTTCTATAACTATCCTGTTACTTGGTAGCTTATATGCACTTCATCACCATCACATCATGTTTTCATCATCCTCTCACACTCTCTGATCTTCATACATTATTCTTTATATACTTGATCTAGAAGTGGTGGAAATGTTCTAGATTCTTCTTCTTAAATGGTGGTAGCTTTGGTTTCATTTCCAATGTATATATTCCATTTAATTTACATTGGTGGATCTTGCCTCGTAATCATGTGCAATCATATTTATTTCTATTTCCAATGTTTTACCAAACGATCTTCTTGAAATCAGTAAAATGTTTTATGTTTAGTATCCATATTCAGTGTATCTATCATAATCTATTATGTTAGTTGTGACACTTGACAACACATTTTTTCTTGGATCGGTAACTACCATGCACTGCTTGGTACCTATCTTGCTTTTCTCAGTGTCTTTCATTCATTTTCCTTTACCGACATTGTCTCTTCCTTTACCGACTTCTTTGTTTTCTTTACCAACTGACTTTAACTCTCCAATATGACTTTGATAAAACTAATGACAATAAAATAACTCTTTTAGGAATATCATAATGATCTTATTACCTCCTTTTAATGCTTCTTTTACACTATTAACACCAATTGTCAATGATCCTCTATCCAATGCAATGCATTGGGATAAATTTTTTGATTTATTCTTTATATACTTCTTTTCTACCCTCATTGTTGTTGCATCTTCTAAACTTTTCATTTTATAACTTATAGTTGTCCCTAATTGACCCAATTTCTCAATAGGTGCATCCTTTTCCTCATAGGTTTCCCCAGACACTAAGTCTGACAATATATCTCTTGCTGACTAAATTATTTGTGCCTCCATCTTCTTCTAATACCTTTTCACCATAAACTTAATAGCCATAGAAATATTCATCATTTCAGTAGGGATCAATGTACTCAAGTCTATTGGCCCTTGAATGACTAGCATGTCATCTTCATTCATCTCATCAAAACTTTTCTTAACATAAGACATAGAAAATGTCACCTTTTCTTTTTCCTTATGTGTAGTCTTCTTCTTTGGTTTCTCTTTCTTCTCCTTTAATTATTTGATCTGCACATCCTCAGTATGTTCTTTCCCTTTCTTCTCCTTATCTATATATCCACCATTTTCCTCTGCTACTGGTACTTGTTGCAACTCACTAGTAGGAACATTGACTAAGGTATCATCAGTCATAACCTGATCTATTTATTTCTATGCTCCTGTGGAATCATGAGCATCCACCTATTCAAATTCTATATCCTTAGGCTCACTTGGATCATTTATTAGTGGAATGTCATCAAGTGTGACCTTCACTCCATTTATGGTACACCCTTCATCACTATGAGTGATCACATCCTCTTTCTCACTCGCTTCTCCTTTCTATTGATCCTCTTCTACTTCTTCATGTTCCTCATCCTTCTTCTTCTCAACAAGGCCTAAGTATTTCTTAAAGATACTCTATGTTTCCTCTTGTACAGACTGAGATTCACCACTTAGTAGTCTAACCAGTCGTGTCTTCATTTGGAATTCCTTTCTTTTTTTCTCTAGAATCTTATCAATTTCTTCCCTTTCAAGATATAGTTGCATTTACTTCAAAACATATTCAATTAATTCTTTGTTATGTTTGATTTCTCCTTGCGACCTAGCTTCAAGCTTACTATACACGGATGTGGGGATCTTTCCTTGTAACTCAATTAGGTCTTTTTTTAGTTTATTCATGCTAAACACTACAATATCTTAAAGCTTTCTTTGATCATCCTCATTAAACTTTTCATAGTACTTATTCACACCAATAAGTATTCCCCATTTTCTAACCTTATCAACAATAGTGTCAACTTAAATGAATTGGCTAAGATTGGGCTTAACAAACTTAGTGGTAGGGGCACCAACCAATTTATATTTCTTACCTTTAGCCTTGAGCTCTTTCTTCTCTTCTTTTTATTTTGTCCCTTCACCTTCATCTACAACCTCCTTGTATCCTTTTGTCTTTTATTTCTTCCTCTTGGTAGTGACTCCTCTTTTTATAGTGGACTCCTTCACTTTTGTAGCTCTAGATTTTGAATTTTTTTTCTTCTCCTTTATTGGTTCCTTTGTTGGAGGAGAGATCTTATCCTTCTTCACTATTGTAGCTATGGTACTTCTTGTCTTCGTACCAGTTGGAGTACTACTAGTTGTAGAAGAGATAATTTCTACATCTTCATCTTCAACTATTGTTTCTACTCTAGATTCTCAAGCCTTCTCTATACCATGTCTTTCTCTTTCCTTGTCAATGGTTTCATGTGTGAAACCTTTCTTTAGAGAAATTTTTAATCCTCCTTCCCGATTTTCTTCTCACTCACCAGTGCATATAGCTTGTCAGAAATGTCAAGGAACTTCTCCTTATATGTACCAAACCTAGGATGTTAGGAGATATTGGCTTCTTTAGTAGATCATCAACATGTCATATCACCAGGTTTTCTTCTACCTCATAACCCATAGGCATGGTCCATGAGGTACTAGGCACCACTACCTCTGTTTGACAAGTATTTGTATCAACCATGAAGAAGCTATCATTTTCATACTTTTCCACAACTTTTTTAGGGATTCTCTACCTTTGATGCATTTTCTTATCCCATCTTTATTTGGTTAACTTTGTGACTATGTCCTATGCGATTGACCTAAGTTGAGGTACTTCATTGGTTGTATAGAATCATGTAACTGCATGAATTTCCTCATTAGTTGTCTTATGTGGATGATCAAGCCACATAAACTAGTCATGAACATAGCTCAACACATATCTGACTTGCTCCTCCTTAAAATCATCAAGAAATTTAATCGCATGAGAGAAACCGTTATCTGCAACTACTTAGTGTTCTTCCTTCAATACCATATTGTTACACAACTCCATATATTGAATGATAATGTAAGAGGAACCTAAATCTTGAAACTTACAATGAATGTATGATTGCATGTCTTCAATATGCATCATGTCGTAGGGCACACTGGATAGGGTACCCTTTGGATCATCATCAACTGACTTAAATAAATATTTCTTGAATTCAAGCCTTGGCCTCTTATTAATATCCACAATAATTATTGTATCCATCTTGTAAGCAACAAAACTCAAGCTCATAAATTTGAATAATTATCTTTTCAATCATCGCCCAATAAAAATTTCAAACCCTTGTTGTTTCTTTCACACAAACATTGTAAATCCTTCAATCGGTCACCTTGAATGCTATTAGACTACTCAACCTTCACTTCTATCTCTTTGTGTCTACTCTTGATTGTGTAGGTGTACAATGATACCTAAAACACCTTTTATCCATCTTCACACATATGCATTAATTGCATCACCGGTTGATAGAAAACACCATATACCTTCAAAGTTCTTGTTAGCGATTAACCAAATTTTCATGTAGTTCAACAAAACTTCATACCATACTTCAAAACAACCATATACATCTAAATAAGCAAATAGAACTTATTGCACATATTTCTAGGGGGTCTGAAAGATAGATCTAATAATTTTTTCTCCCCCTAAGCTAGATATAGTCTTGGTTAGCAGATGATTTCTCCACACCTGATAAAGATGTGGATCCTTCTAATGGTTTTCTATTAATCTTTTTCATCCAAATTTGATTCATCTTCCTTCTATTCTCTTCAACATTCACAATATTCTTTCCCTTTTTCTTATCTAACTAATTGACTGGTTGGTTTGTCTTTTTGTTCCTTTCTCTACAAAACTTTGCAATGTATCTTATCTTTTGATAGTGAAAGCATGCTATGCTGATTGATCTCCAAGGTCCTTCATTTCCTCTATTATTCCTCAATCTATAGTTGATCGCAATGTGACCATAATTATGACAATGTGAGCATGTAATGTCCCACCGATTCTCATTTTGATAGGGACTCTACCAGTTGACATATGGCCTTTGATTGTTCACTCTTCTCCTACACTCATTAGCTCTATGACTATATTTGTTAGATATAATACTTGGAACACTAGATATAATATATGTCTTGCATACATTAGTTGTATGTCCAACCTTATGGCAATTGAAACACATTGGTTTATAAGATTTATTGCTAGATTTTATTTAATTCACCTTAGGTGCGAAATTTTAATCCTGATTGGTCTTTTTGGTACCTAAAGATTCACCAACCCCATAGCTTGTGAATCATAATCAATAGCTCTCTTCATGCATTTTCTGATTCTTGAGTAAATCAATTATAGCCTTCAACTCACTTTTCACTTGCTCATTTTATTTTCTCATATTTTCATTCTCCATTAGGTTTTTTTATTTTATTCATTTGTCTCATGTAGATGTGCATGCAATGTACCAATTCTTATTTAGATTTGAAGAGCTCATCCACCTTGGCTTTTAAGGATTTATCTTTGGATTTTAGGGCTTCCTCTACAATTTTCCTTGCTCCTTTTGCTACCTTCCTTGATTCCATTTATTTACCCTTTCTAATTGACAAATATTCTAACTCTATTTTTATGTTCTTCTTGTCTTTATGAAAATTATCATTCTACCAAGATAATTCTTCCAAAGCTACTTGAAATTCCTCAAATCCACTACCATCAGATAGTTGTTCAATGAGATCTTGTCTTTCACTCAGTATTTCAACAAGTTCATGTCTCTTGGCTCTTGAGTGCTTGAGATGATCCTTCAAATTTTCAATAACTTCTTCATCCTCTGCAATTTTCCTTTCAAGTTTCCTTTGATATCTCAAACCCTCTGTGTCTTCCTTAAGGATATTCTCCAAGCTGTTAGGCTTCTTCAAGGGAACTTGGCTCTGATACCAATTTTTAGTCTTATAAGGCACTGAGAGGGGGGTGTGAATCAGTTCAACCATAGATCTAAAAAATATTTTCATAAACTTTTAAATAAACACACATGCAAATGTAAATGTAACATAGAAGCATAACACATAAAATATCCACAAATAAACAACACCAAGACACCAATATTTTTGCATGGAAACCCTTGATTAGAGGGAAAAACCATGGTGGGAATTAGTACCCATGAATCTCACTACTGTAGCAATAATATCTTCCCTATTAGGAGTATGACATCACCCTATTAGGGATATACTCAATTAAGAGTATTTGTAGCCCTATCAAAACCTATTACAAAGTCTTGTTACGAACTACCCAATCAAGGGATTTAAAAATCCTTATGAGATTGACCCTATTAAAGGAGTTAATCTATAGACCTTTTAGGATCCTACTTACCCTATTAGGAGTAACCTTGTTAGAGGATTTTGATCCCAATCCTGTTAGAACTTGCCTTAAGTAAGAAACTCAAATAAGTGATATGAATATAGCACTTTCTGCCTAACAGATCCACTGTTCTACTCAAACGTGTTTCTCATATTTCTCTAACACTTCTTCCCTAACTACTAAACCACCTTTGTCGATCACAACCACCACATCACAAAAATCTCACCCTTACTTTACAATTTCATCTCCTTATATAGAACTTTAAGTCAATGGAATAACCCTAAAATGTATTACCTAAGTCGGTCTTAAATTCACTTAAAATTATGTGAGTGAGTGTGCCAATGTATCAATTTGAAACCCTCAATATCGGCCCAAAATACATCAACACTCAAATTGATCGGTCTTTGACTTTGACTTCATCGTTGAATTGATTTTCCAATTGTACTCAAATTGTTCACTGTTCTTGTCGATACCACTAGTATTTGCTTCAAATCTCTTCATTTACGTTGAATCTACTTAAGAGATCATAGATGTAGGTAAACACAACTCTGTAGATGCTTCCTCATTGATTGCACCATCTAAATCCTCAATATTATCATTGCACAATGAATTTACCAATATTGTTTGTATTATCACCAATATAGGGAACACTTACAAAAATCCTTGTGCAATCACCTTCATCACTAGTATATTTGATCTAAATTTTTCAGTACACTCTATTTCCAGCAATGAAAACACCAAAACACCCACTTCATGATCTACTACATGATCATCTTCATCAAATGCCAATAATGTGCATATTTAAAGGGGTCCTAGGTAGCATGGCTTAAGGGGAGAATCTAAAATCTAAGATCGGTCTAACATTTACTAACCTAGGTCATGATCTAGATAGTTCAGATGCATGTTTAAAGGGGTCTAGATGGAAACTTGTAGTCCTAATAGGTTGACATTTGCATGTTAGAATTAAGCATTAACCTACCATTATTTTATAACCTAGGTCATGATATCTAGTTCATGTACATGTTTAAAGGGATCCTAATAGGATTTCTTAAGGGGATATTCTAAAATCAAAGATCAATCAATCATTATTTTCTAACCTAGGTCATGATCTCTTGTTTCATGTGCATATTTAAATGCATCCTAATAGGATGACTTATGAGGAGAATATACAATAAAAGATCAATCTATCATTTACTAGACTAGGTCATGATTTCTAGTTCATGTTTAAAGGGATCCTGATAGAGTGGCTTAAGGGGAGAATATAAAATTGAAGTTAAATCTATCATTTACTAACTTAGGTCATGAACTAGATAGTTCATGTGCATGTTTAAAGGGGTCTAGATGGTAACTTGCAGTCCTAATAGGTTGGCATGTGCATGTTTAATATCAAGCATTAACCTATCATTATTTTTTAACCAGGGTCATGATCTCTAATTCATGTGCATGTTTAAAGGGGTCATAATAGGATGGCTTAAGGGGAGAATCTAAAATTGATAATCAATGTATCAATATTTTCTAATCAAGCTCATGATCTTTATTTCATGTGCATGTTTAAACAGGTCCTAATATGATGGCTTACTGGGAGAATCTAAAACTAATGATCAATTTATCATTTACTAACCTAGATTATGATATATAGTTCACGTTTAAAGGGAGTTTGATAGGATACCCTAAGATATAATCTAAAATCAAAGATCAATCTATCATTTAGTAACCTAGGTCATGATATCTAGTTTGAATGCATGCATGTTTAAATGGGTCCTAGTAGGATGAATTTATGGGAGAATCTAAAATCAAAGATCAATCTATCATTTACTAACCTAGGTCATGATCTAGATAGTTCATGTCCATGTTTAAAATTGAGCATCAATCTATCATTATTTTCTAACCTAGGTCATGATATCTAGCTCATGTGCATGTTTAAAGGAGTCATAATAGGATGGCTTAAGATGATAATCTAAAATCAAAGATAAATCTATCATTTACTAACCCAGGTCATGATCTATAGTTCATGTGCATGTTTAAAGGGATCCTAATATGGTGGCCTACAAGGAGAATCTAAAATCAAAGATCAATCTATTATTTACTAACCTAGGTCATGATCTAGATAGTTCATGTGCATGTTTAAAGGGGTCTACATAGTAACTTGTAGTCCTAATAGGTTGTCAAACACAAATATATCATTATTTTCTAAAATAGGTCATGGTCTCTAGTACATGTGCATGTTTAAAGGGATCCTAATAGGATGGATTAAGGGGAGAATCTAAAATCAAAGATCAATCTATAATTTACTAACCTAGGTAATGGTATTTAGTTTGAATCTTCATGTTTAAAGGGGTCTATGGTAACTTACAATACTATGCACAAATAATGAAAACCTAGGGGGGCCTAAGGGGTCACAATCTAGTTGAATGTGTTAAGGATTCCTAATACTTGATAGCTTAAAAGGGGATTTGATCTAACTAAAGATCAATCTATCATTTAAGGTCCTATATATATATATATATATATATATATATATATATATATATATATATATATATATATATATATATATATATATATATATATATATATATATATATATATATATATATATATATATATATATATATATATATATATATATATATATATATATATATATATATATATATATATATATATATATATATATATATATATATATATATATATATATATATATATATATATATATATATATATATATATATATATATATATATATATATATATATATATATATATATATCAATCTAACTCTAAATCAATCTATAACTTTTAAGGATATGTGGTTTAAGGTCCCTATGCACATATAATGTGAGAAATGGTTAATATGGTTTCAATGGTCCTACACATGTGTATATAATAGTGTGATAGGATTTATTATTCAAGGTATCTAAGGTTAGGGTTTAAGGGTTGATTGCACAGGCTTCAGGGTTTAGCCTCTATATTTAAGCTTTTGATCTTAAGATCTAATGGATGGTTTAATGCACGTTACCTACAACATAAGGTTGATGGCTAGGGCTTATGGTTGAGGGTAAAGAACCAACTGGTGGTCTAGAATTGATGTCACAGGGTTGAGGTTTTAGGGTTTCTATTTTAGGTTGTTCATTTATTTTGTGTACAATTGAAGTATATAGGGTTTCTATTCTATAGGTTATTTATTTAGGGTTTCTATTCTAGGTTATTTATTGAGGGTTTCTATTCTAGGTTACTCATTTAGGGTTTCAATTTTAGGTTATTTATTTTGGTTTTCTATTCTAAGTTTCTCATTTATTTTATGTTTCTATTATGTGTATAGAATTTCTACATTTTTAAAGTAAAAACAAAAGAAATAAAAATTAGTTATATATTTACAAAATACATGAAAGATCTAAACTTGTAGAACACAACCTAATTTTTTTTAACATTTAAACAATAAAAATATTAACATAGATACAAACTATTTTTTAATGAAAAATGAAGAAAAACTTATAATAAATACAAAAAATACTAATAAAAATAGAAAACCAAAAAAATGGCCAACCTGGACATCACTAGGGCCAAAAGGGAAGCAAGATCACGAATAGGAGTTGGGCAACATTTAGTGAAAATGACCCTCTTGCCCATTTTCAAAAAAAATAAATTCTTAGGAACATGACCCTATATGGAATGTGACCCCATTCCATACAGGGTTGCATTCTATAAATCTAGGCTCGAGGTCCTGTAGTAAACTTCCAAATTTAGGCTCGAGACTCCAAGCCTATAGGTGACCTTGTTCTGTCGAGTGAATTTTTGGAAAAAAAATTGTGTGTAAAATTTTTCCAATAAGTGGACTCAAATTCTTTAACTTACCCATATTATAATTATAAATATTATTATGCAAAGTGTACACCACTTATTTTTCCATTATAGACCTTGACAAATATTATAGATTCTTAACTAAGGCTTTTAGCACAAATATGTTTAGATAGTGTTTGAATTCTATGGGCCTCACAACCCCTAGAAATTAAATTGATGTAGATACTCACTTTTCTCTTGCAGAGTGCTCGACAAGGGGAGAATGTTAGAAAAATGATGTCTCAACCTTACAATTACACAAGACTACTATTTATAGTAAGCTTATATTTAAGCATAGATTGGTTCAATTTTATTTCAAAGCTATGAGTTGGCTAAATAAGCATGTTAGCAATTTTTTATTGCAAGATCATGTCTCAATTTAAAGATATTAAAGTTTCTATTTATATGAAAGTTTTAAAGTCTATTTTGAAGTGCTTGTATACAAATTTTGGCCCAGAATTGTTCATAATTGACATAGAAAGTAAAAATTTGATAGAGTGCTTCATGAACTTTCTCATTATTCAAATGGTTAATTAAGTAGTCTCCTTAATCAAAAGTAATGACTACCAAAAGTTGGAACTTCTAAAATGAGAGATACAAAAATGTTTTTGACACATAAATGAGTTGTAAGGAGGAGTTACTTGTGTTGGTGTGTGTTTGACACATCATATGACATCTTGAATTAGAGATAAGTTGGTGTTAGGATTAACAAGACAGAAATAACAATTACATGCAAATATAACCAATTATTAAAAAAACATAAACCGCACAGAAGAGAACAGAAGACACAAAGATTTAACGTGGTTCACCCAATCCCTGGGTTATGTCCACCAACAGTGAGTCCAATATTATTATTATCTAGTGATTACAACTTGATTACAATTTGTAATCCCTTATAGCTCAATTCTGCCGCAAGTACTAAAACCATACATGATGAAATCCCTAACCCTAATCCATATTATACAATATTTTGCCGCTTTAGGGTTAGAAGGAGTTACAACATGTCGGCCCAAAAATAGATGAAAATATGTTAGCCTCAAAAAAATTTACCCCGAACCCTAGCGAGGGCAAGAGGAAAAGTGTACAGTACTTTCCTGAGAAATCACCACAAGCCAAAAGTTGGGTGCCACTTATTAGTTTGTTTTAGCTCATGATTTTGTGACATTGAACTTAACAATTTCACGCCTTCTACCTACAATAAATTAGGTGCACAAGATAGAGTCATGAGTAAGAGTATTATAGTGTTTATCTCAAAATTTCTGGTTGGTGATACTCTTGTGGGACGTTTGATTTGCAAGTATATTTTTATCTTATTGATTTTAGAAGAATATATTGGAAAAAATTTAGAGTGGGATTTTTCTCTCGAAAGGGTTTTCCCACATAAATGACTATGTTGTCATATGTATGATATTTATACTTATTTTTACAGTTTAATTTTTGAAATTGTATTGAAGATCTAAAAAGATTTTGTATTCCCCTCCTTTGAAGATTAGTGTAAGAAGTTCTACTACCTTAATTTCCTTGCTTTCCAACATCCATCTAATCCATTGTTCCCATAATCATACAATATTTTACTCTTGCTTCTCTCTCGTGGAAGACATATTTTGATAAATTTGAAGTGATTCTAGAAACATGATACCATTGGTGACTCTACCATGAAAAGAAATAAGACAAGGCTTGACATTGTAATGGTCCTTTTATAGAATATTTCCTAGAATACATGATCTTGTTAAAGAGCACATTCAACATTTTTATGTCATTTCCAAAACATATATTTAGGCATTTGAAATCTAGGTTTAGCCCTCAAATTTGGGAAATCTAAACTTATTTTGATACGAGAGATTCGATTTGAGTTGTTTAGATTGTAATGTGTATGCACTACACTAAAATCATGTTAAAAATTTTACAAAGTTGAGCCCTAAAGTTAGCATATAATTTCTTGTGTCTATTTATGTAACATACATTATGCCTAAATAAATGTTTTCTCACTTTTTGGCCTCCATCTCCACACACATACCTATTGTTGTGGGTCAACCTCAATTACTTAAGAATTGAGACCAATAATCAATATTTTAAATTAAAAATTAAAGACTATCCTTTCTTGATAACTACTTTAAGGAGGCTTAGTACACATTTGTGTTACATATTGTGATGTACATTGGTATTAAAGGAATTCAATGTGCACTTACTATCATGTTGGATTTTGTGGTCCCAAAAAAGAATATTTAGAACAAACTTCAATTTTTAATGAGTCTAAATTAATTAGAATCACATACACCGTCTACATGCTTAAGAATGTCATCTTTAATTATTCATTTATAAGCATAAGGCTTATCTAATCAAGGGTTGACCTAGAAGACCAAATATAACAAGCTCCTCTAAGTTACTTACACACATTTCCTTAATAAAATTATATATAAAGAAGATGAATACATAAGTATTATTTTTTGCAACTTTCTACTAAATCATTCTCGTGTATGCTACATATTATTCTTGTATAATGTTCAAGTTCAATTTAGAACTTAAATCCAATATAAAGAATTTTTGGAACTACACAAAATTTAAAACTTTCATCAAACTATAAGCACTAACTTTCTATAATTACATCTAAATTCTATGTAACATTAATATTAATTTTTCATTATTATTTCTAATACTAAACATGTGTAGTCATTACATTTAAATCATAAAATAGAATTTAAATTTACCAATGTGCTTATTGATTTTATCATCCTAATTTATTTATTTAATATTGCATCAAATCTACTTTTTTCTTGAGCATAAAGATAAGAATAAATATAATGATATGAAAATAATTTAATCTGTAAATTTTGTAATTTATAAAGAATTTAAAAGAAATATAAAAATATAACAATGAACAAATATGATATATTTCTTGTCTTTTAAATAAACTCTTTAAGATATAAATATGTTAGCTTTTACAATAATTAACATTGTAAAAGAAAATGCATGATTATTTTGACATTGAAAAGGTACATTTCAATTCTTAGATAATACTTCATATATAATAAGAAAGAAAGGTAGATTCTTTTATGGGTTTATAGATTAATATGATATATTCCTTAGCTTTACATAAATTCTTTAAGATGTAAATATAAAAGTTTTTATAATAATTAACATTGTAAAAGAAGATATTTTGACAATAAAAAGATACACTTATATTCTTGAATAATACTTCATATATAATAGAAAGGAAGAAAGGAAAGATTCTTTAATTGGTCCGTGTAGTAATATAAAACTAATTCGTATTCTTTGATTTCTTAGAGAGATATCCAAGTGTGCTACAAACCAAGCATGCATATTCTAACCTCCCATAGAATTATTTAAACTAGGGGAAGAGTACCAATGTCCGCACACCCTAACTTCACGCGCCCATAGAGCCTAAACTATATGTTGGATTTCAACAAAAGAAAAAAAAAATGTCTATTGTCTTCATATGTGAGTTGACACCTTAAACAATATTTATTGGCTTCTGGGTATTAACGAAACTCCCTGTAGACATCATTAAGCATCAAAGGGTCAAAAAGTGGTCATTTCATATAGTCATCCGATACCCACTCATAAATACACCAATAGTCATTCAATTAAAAATTCCATTACTTGTGGCCAAATGTCGCAATAGTCGTACACAAATGTCCTAGTAGTGGTGCATAAATGAGCCAATTACCAACTAAAAAAGCTAAAAAATGATTGGCTATTGGTACATGTGCTATCATTTTTGGGGCTCTTTTTAGATTAGTAATTGAGACGTCAAGTGTATACAGAGTGTGCAATTATCGAATACATTCAATTACTGATGTTCTTCCCCTAATGACAGAAAGTAATAATGACTTTCATGAATTGATAAGTAGGACATATTTTCCAAAGCAAGTCAAATTGTGATATTACTATCAAGATTCAAGTGTGTATTTTTTGAGTCAAACTCATTGACTCATGTTCCCTGAGTAGTGGTTCACAAGAACTCATCGCTCATGAGAATGAATGGAACACTTAACACTCTTTATATCTAGTGATGCTCACAGAGATGAAGCACCGAAACTTTCATGAACCGCTACTCATGAAACATGGTCAATGAATTTGACTCAAAAACTACATAGTTGAATCCTAATAGAAATATCACTACTTCCATAAATACAAATTCTCCATACCTACCCACAAAGGCGAACACCATGACGATTGTCGTTAAGATTTGAGGGGGAAAAGTATTATTCTAACTTTTTAGAGAAGGTAGAGAGAGTGAAATGAGTGAATAGGATAATAAGTTTACAGGGGGCCTCACGCATCCTCTGGGGAGTAACCCCGTTTATGCCATCAAGTATCTTATTCCTCTGTAAACTTGACAAGTGTCAAGGCAAACCCCAAAACGTATATCCGTTCACCGTCAATCACCCAACCCCTGTTCGAATCTCGTTCCCTTCTTAAAGGGGAAGCGAGCTTCAATACACAGTGAAATTTTTGGGCGGCGGCCGGCCATTAATAAGGCAGCAATGGCTCAAGAAAATGAAGAGAAAATCCCGCTGCGCCAAAATCAATTCTCATGGAGGAAAAAAGAGACCACGGCCACCATTCCGAATACCAGAAGAAACCCTCGGGGCAGTACCCTAGATTTTACTCTGGCCGTCCCAAATTCCAAGGCAATTTCTGCCTCAGTTGCTTCGTTATGGGATTTCAGATCCTGATGGTCTTCGCCATAGCCATTGTCATAGCTGGAGTTATTTTCTACGCCGTTTTCAAGCCCAGAATGCTCAAGTATTCCGTCGAAAATTTCCAGATCTTGAGCTTTGCCGTCGCCCCAGATGCCACCGTTTCGTCGCAATTTGTGGTAGGGGCGAGGACGACGAATCGGAACAGAAAGATCGGCATATATTACCTTGATGACAGCTATATTGGGGTTTTCTACAGCGGCACAGAGCTCTCCAGGGGCAAATTACCTGCGTTTAACCAGGGGCATGAAACTGTTACTACTTTAACTGTTGTTCTCACCGGGACTGACGTGCAGCTCAGCAATAAACAAATCACGTTGCTGAATGCACAGCGGGTGGATGGGAGCATTCCTCTCCATTTGAAGGCGGATTTGCCCGTGAAGTTCCAGGTTGGGAAACTGAAAACCCCTAAATATACTTTCCATGTGCGCTGTGATCTGGTAGTGGGAGGGCTGGGGACCAGGACCAGTGGCAATATCGGTAAGAGAAAATGCAAGGTGAAGCTTTGAAGAGACGGACTCATTTTGCTTCTGTTCTTGAATTTTTTTCTTCCTCTGTTAGGTTTTCTGTACAGACTCGATTTGTAAAGCCCTTACTAGATATTCTGTACAAATTGATTTGTAAACCCTCTGTTAGGTTTTCTGTACGGACTCGATTTGTAAAGCTCCTGTTACAGCTTTGAGGTATTTTTTAGGTTATTTATACTGCCCTTGTTACAGTTTTTGTACAGGGAAAACAGATATTGATAACTATTTAATTCTTTCTGAAATCGCTGATCTCTGGATCTATTCACAGACTGCCATTACCCTAACTATGTTCATCACCGGGCTGAGGGAATTTGATGTTTCGGCCACAGTTAAAGCAGGAAAACTAATATGAGATGGTTTAAATATTTCTGAATTTGATTGTATGGAATTGCAGGTCATGCTCCGCGATCAAATCTCAGGAAAATTCCTTAAAAATATAATTTTTCGTTTCCACAATGTATAGGATTTTTAAGAAATCTGAAATAGATTGTGTATAATTTTTAATAAAAGGTAACGTTTACAGGGGAAAGTGAGAACTTTCAAGTATATTAATAATAAATATACAAAGTGACAGGGAACGTGTGGTTTACTATTTTAATGAAATGTCTAATAAAAAATATATTGTATGCCGCATAACTTTTGACAGTCGGCCGAATAATTTTCTATTTCGGTGACTGTTATCCCTTCAAATATCTTTAAAATAGTAAAAAAAACCATCAAAATTAGGTCTTTTGTAATCGTCCGTGGGACATAAAGACAATATTATCTTTAATCTACGTTACGATCCTTGTTATGATGTTGATTTATCACGATATTTTTTTAATGAAAACATTTTTATAAATTTTAATATTAAATGTATATAAGATATAAAGTATGTATATTAAAGTTTATAATTGTAAAACCAAGATGTATTATTTTATTTTCTTTTAGTTTTGCATTTATTTTGGTGTAATATTTTGAATATAGTTATATACTCAAGGAAATGGCATTCTCTATGTTATTCTTGTCAAGGTTGTAAAGCTATTATTTTTCTATACTACACAGTCAGTCTTGTATTATGTCAAAGCCTCAAAATGTTTAGGGTTCTTTTTTAATCCTAACTCATATTGGTAATAATGAAAACAAAGATCACGAAAAGATAATTTTGGTTAAATTCTAAGAAAAACTTTCAAACTAATTCACAGACAACTTTTCATAATTCATGACCTTATTTAGAAGAATAACCAAATATCTCTAAAACTTTTCGATTAAAATTAATAATATGCTATGTAGATATCTATTAAATGATGGATTTGTTGTGGTAAGGGTTTGGAGATTCATATGCATAAGTTGTTTTGAACCAAAGTTTGTTGTAAAATGGCATATTTGCCATAGTCCATTTAGATTTTCTATTGTAAATTATTAATGCATGGGATGACTATCATATCTATCTTTGAGTTAGATATAGGTGTGGGTAGTTTTGCAACCATCCTAATGATAAAAAATTTATTTTGCATCACCCTTGTTGCCTTGGTCTTCTCGCTTAAACCTTACTCCAAACCTTGAAACCTAAAACTATTTAGATAAATCTCTTTGTCTAGTTTATTTTTGTTTTTTGTCATCTCCAAGACATTGGACCCTTATTCTTCACGTCAATAATTATTTAGTAGATCTCATGACTATTAAATTATTTTCCTCCCTCTATTACTTTCTCATGACGTATTTTTTTAAAGTGTGAAGGTTTTCAAGTCACTTTCTAGGATTCAAAGTTTTTTTGGAGTTTATCGGTTTCCCTTCTAAGAAACCATTTTGGGGTTCTCCCTCTAGCATTTCATTCCTTTGTAGCACCCTTTTACCATTTCCATCAATGTTAAGGTTTAGGAGTTTCCCTTCTTGGCATACTATTTCAAAGTTTCCCTTTCCAACATGTCATTACTTTGAAGTTCGCTTTTCTATTTTCCTCCATTTTGAACCATGGATGCTTCACTTCTTGGCATTATCATTTGAGTATTTTCTTCTTCTCGACATGTGATTCACTTTTCTTAATTTCCCATTATTTTTATATTATGGGTTTTCTTTCGTAACATGCCAATTCAAGTTTTTCCTTCCAAGATTGCACTTTTAGAGTTTCCTATCCTAGCATGTCATTCCTTCAAATTCCTCATTTTCCTATATATATTTTCACTTTTAGGTTTAGAGGTTTCCCCTCTTAGCATGACACTCATTGTCATTCCCTCTTTTCCCATTTCTATTGATTTTGGGGTTTTCCTTCCTAACACATAATTCTTTTGTAAGGAAATTGAGGTAGAAAAACAACTTCATACACTAATTTTGAGAGGAGAGTTATGTAAAAAAATTCTCAAATCATTACAATAGTTATAAAAACTTAATAGAAATAAACATAAATAACATGCATAACGGGTAAGTGCACAAAGATGGGGGACCAAAAAGGAGGTATAAGGTGCACTACTTTTTTTTTTTTTTTCTAAAATCGGCAAACTTTGATGTTTGATGAGAAATTGAGGAGAGTTAGACTCAAAATTTCAAGATGCGACAAGCATAAGAATTGAGGTACTCTGGATCTAGTTTCTAAACTACTAATTTATTTTGAAATTGGTGAAGATTAAGGCCCTAAAAAATGGGGAGTATAAAAAGAGGTCCTATTTTTTTGTGAAAAAATATAACATAGCATCTAGTGTGCCCCAAAAATGTTAACCTTTTTTTTTTAAAAAATCACTGGTGAGATTTTAGCTAACACCACGTAGTTTATCCCATATTTTTCTACTAATTTTTTTTTATGAATAAGTGATATTTTACAAATTTCTAAAGTGCACACATCTTGAAAGCATAAAATTTATGTGTGCTCCCCCTAGAAATCATTGAAAACTAATCAAAAATCAAAACCTTTTTTTAAAGTGTGTAGAATGGAGTCTAGTTTCCAAAAAAGTAGCTTGTTTCAAAATTCGATCTACGAGCCAAAATCTATGCCCAAAATAGTACACGTTGGTTTTTGACAAAAATATGACATACTTACAAAAGAAATTTGAGATGAAAATATTAACATAATCAGAATTCAAGATAAATTATATGGTTAGATGGCTCAAGGAGAGATCTAGAACATCATGTTGTTTGATTTTGCCATTGTGGAACCATATACAAACCTAACAGGGAGCACACAAGAAAAATTGTGATTTTATGTATGTTTGTTGGAAATCACATCTCAGACCTATTTGAATCCTCCTAACCTTTGGGTTTGATGCCCAAGGCAAATCCAAGCCTTAGGATTGGTAAATCCCAATGAAGTTAAAAGGGTACACACCAAATAGGGTGCATACCCTATGTGGTGTGCGCTCTATGTGGCAATAAAGACATGCAAACAACCATCTAAATAGGGCATACACCCTATTTGGCATGTGCCAAATGTGGCAATAAAAATCCAACAGGACCTACTAGGCCAATTTCAACACATTATATATATATATATATATATATATATATATATATATATATATATATATATATATATATATATATATATATATATATATATATATATATATATATACAGGTGACCCCACAATAGTGGGTTACACTTTTTTAGACATGCTAATTTTTGCTGAAATAACATAGCTTTAATAAAATATGATTATTTAAGCCTTGAGAGGTTCCATTTGAAGGAATTAATTACAAATGATTAGCTCAAATCATATTAGATTAAAAATACATTGATATAACATCTGTACTCCTCATTCATACCTACAATGGAGTCTCTTTCGCACCTATTAAAATGCTGAAAACAAATCAGTTCAACTTTATCTTTTGGCAGATCAAATGAATCCATTTGACAAACTTATCTATGTAGTAAGGTACTATAGAGAAAAATCTTTCCAATGATTATAATGTTAATATATATTAAGTTTATTATGACTTTGTATTTTTAGTTTTACTAAATATAGATATTTCACCATATGTCTAACTCTATGTTTGACGCTAATGTAAAATAGTAAATGAGAGAAAAAAAATTTAAAAAATATCTATGCCCTAAGTATTGAAGTTCTCTTTCTATCAAGAAAAATAAAAAAGAAATTGGACAAATACATGACAAGTTATAAGCTATGTAGTCAAAGTATGTCAAAATTATGGTTTAGTCAACTTCAAATATTAATAAAATATGCAATAATCATGATAATGTCGTCAAACCAATTGCATGCCCTCTATATGGATGTTACAAAACTAAATTCGAAAAAAATCACATTGATATCTATTTTAGAAAAAAAGTTATGCTCTATGAAAACAATGTAACTCTTTGAAAATGACATTTTCATAAACATACCGGTTTTTGTGGGAGAAAGAAAAAATCATTCAAATCAATTCACAAATAAAAATAAAAAATATATTTAGAATCTAGACATAAAATCCTAAAAGACTCTAATTTACTTCATCTTTTGATTTCAAATGGTTTAACGACAATATGCATCTGAATCTGAAAGTGTTTTCAAAATGTAGAGTTCACTATCCATTCAGGCAAAAAAATGTAACTCACTATTGTGGGTTCACGCATACTTTCAAGATGTTTGAGAGTAGTTTTAGCTTCATAGGAGTTAAGATAAAGATTTTGGATTCTAAAGGTTTTTAGGAAATTTCAAACTTAGCCAAATTTTAGGAATCAACACATTGTTTTCAACATGATTCCCAATGGACTATTGATTGTAACCTTAAGCCCCTTGACTTGTGCATGATCGTTTGAGGATCATTGATCATTGTATTATTTATGTTATGGTTATTTTGGTAATTGAAATGTACGTTCAGCCATGTTAGGAGAGAGAGAGAGAGAGAGAGAGCATTAATTGTTGTAGGACACACGTTAGGGTTCTAAGTGGTTCAAATGTATCACAAGGGGTCATAATGGTTCCTAAGTGGTCATAGGACCCCTTAGGACCCATTACAACATGTTAGGACACATTAGGACTCATTAGGACCCCCTAGGAAATATTAGGACCTCTTAGGACCCCTTAGAAAAAAAAAATCATTGTAGGACATATTAATGGGTTCTAATGTGTCCTAATTTTTCGTAATGTTTCCTAAGGGGTTTTAATGGGTCCTAAGTGGTCCTAGGAACCTTTAGGACCCATTAGTACCCCTTAGGACCCATTAGGACACATCAGGACCCATTAGAGCACGTTAATCATTGTGTGACACACTTTAGGGTTCTAATGTGTCCTAATGGGTCCTAATTTGTCATAAGGGATTTTAATGGACCCTAAGTGATCCTAGGAACCCTTATGACCCATTATAACCTCCTAGGACCCATTACGACCCATTAGGACCCCTTAGAAGACATTAATCATTGTAGAGCATAGTTTAGGGTTCTAATGTTTCCTATGGGGTTTTAATATGTCCTAAGTGGTCATAGGAACCATTGGGACATATTAAAATCACTTAGGACACATTAGAACTTGTTAGAATACATTAGAACCCCAAACTGTGTCCTACAACCATTAATGTGTTCTATGGGGTCCTTATGGGTCCTAATGGGTGTTAATGGGTCCTAAGGGGTGCTAATGGGTCCTAAGGGATACTAGGACTACTTAGGACCCATTAGGACACATTAGAACCTATTAGTTTGTCCTGCACACCTTAATATGTTCTAAGGAGTATTAATGGGTTCTAATGTGTCCTAATGCACCCTAAGGGGTCATAATGGGTCCTAAAGGTTCCTCATACCACTTAGGACAATCTATAACCCCTTATGAGACATTAGGACTGCTTAGAACATATTAGTGTGTCCTACGATGGTTAATGTGTTCTAAGGGGTCATAATGGGTTCTAATGTGTCCTAATGGGTCCTAATGTGTCCTAAGTGGCCCTATTGGGTCCTAAGGGGTTGTAGGACCACTTCAGACCCATTACAACCCATTAGGACACACTAAAACCCATTAGTGTGTCCTACGCCCCTTAATGTGTTCTAAACGGTATTAATGCATTATAATATTTCCTAATGTGCTCTAAGGGATTGTAATGGATCCTAAGGGGTCCTCAGACCACTTAGGACCAATTATGACCACTTATGAGACATTAGAATCCCTTAGGAAACATTAGTGTGTCCTATGATGATTAATGTGTTCTAAGGGGTCATAATGGGTTCTAATGTTTCCTAATGTGTGCTAAGGGGCTCTAATGGGTCATAATGGATCATTGAACAACTTATGACCCATTACAACCCATTAGGACACATTACGACCCATTAGGACACATTAGAACCTATTAGTTTGGCCTACTCCCATTAATGTGTTCTAAGGGGTATTATTGGGTTTTAATGTGTCCTAATGGGTACTAATGCACCATAAGGGGTCTTAATGGATCCCAATGAGTCCTCATACCACTCAGGACAATTTATGACCCCTTACGAGATAATAGGACCCCTTAGGACACATTAGTGTGTCCTATGATGGTTAATGTGTTCTAAGGGGTCATAATGGGTTCTAATGGGTCCTAATATTCCTAAGGGGCCTTAATGGGTCATAAGCTATTGTAGGACCACTTAAGACCCATTACAACACATTAGGACACATTAGAACCCATTAGTGTGTCCTAGGCCCCTTAATGTGTTCTAAGGGGTATTAGTGGGTGAACTAATGTGTCCTAATGGGTGTTAATGTATCCTAAGGGATTGTAATGGGTCCTAAGGAGTCCTTAGATAACTTAGAACCAATTATGAGATATTATAATCCCTTAGGACACAATAGTGTGTCCTATAATGGTTAATGTGATCTAAGGGGTCATAATGGGTTCTAATGTATCCTAATGTGTCCTAATGTGTCCTAATGGGTTCTAATGTGTCCTAAGGTGCCCTAATTGGTCCTAAGAGGTTGTAGGACCATTTATGACCCATTAAAACCCCTTATGAAACATTAGGACCCATTAGGATACATTATAACCTTAAAGTGAGTGCTACGATGATTAATGTGTTTTAAGGGTTCCTAAGAGATACTAATGTGTCCTAATTTGTCCTAAGGATTTTAATGGGTACTAAGGGGTACAATGACCTCTTAGGACCCATTATAACCACTTATGATAGATTAGGAACCATTATGACAGATTAGAACCCATTAGTGTCATACTCTCCTTAATGTGTTCTAAGGGGTATTAATGGGTTCTAATGTGTCCTAATGGGTCCTAATAAATTATATGGGGTCTTAATGGGTCCTTAGGGATCCTATGACCACTTAGGGCCCATTATGACCCCTTATGATACATTAGAACCCCTTACTATACATTAGTGTGTCCTACGATGGTTAATGTGTTATAAGAGGTCATAATGGGTTCAAATCTATCCTAATGGGTCCTAATGTGTCCTAATGGGTCCCAAGGAATTGTAGGCCCACTTAAGACTAATTAAAACCCCTTTGGACACAGTAGGACCCATTAAGACACATTAGAACCCATTAGTGTGTCCTATGCCCCTTAATATATTCTAAGGGGTATTAATGGGTTATAATGGGTCACTAATACATTTGGGGCCAAATTTCGACGGTCATTTGTCAGATTTGCAACGCTCATTTGTCAAAATTTTGACACATGAGTCCATCGCCATTTTTGCGTAGAAGACTGCGACAGAAGACCTACCTGTCGGTTTACCGACACCATCTTACGTCAGCAAGTTGCAAATGACAACAACTCCGAAATGGCATTTCCTGCGGTTCATCCATTGGAATTCTGATAACAAGACCTATCAAAAATATACAATCTCTGTCGGAACTGACTGTCGAACCATATTATTTTCGATGGTATAACTGTTGGAATACTGATAGTTAGCATCATATTTTGATAGATCTACCCGTTAGTGATATGGCCTCACTGTCAAAAGTTCTATCAAATATATCCTCTTTACGACACTTAAACTGTCAGAATAGTGACAGTTCTGCACTATTCTCCGACAGGGTTCCCTATCGAACGTATAGCATTACTATCGCATGAAATGTCGTAAAAAAAAATTTCTGACATTTTGTCTATCGAATGCATAGCACTTCTATCGGAATTAATTATGAATTGTCAAAAAACTGACGAATAGGCACATTAAAGTTAACACAGCTCAAGAGACCATCATAGGTTGTCTCTTTCTTCGGTCTATATTATTGACAAAATGTTTTACCTTTCATTAGCTCATCAAATCCGGGGATTTGAAAGAATTTAATAGAATATTTTCATGACAACATATATTATTTAAGTTGACGTTGCATGAATTTATCTACCTCACACACTTGTAGACTATGAGGACGGTGATAAAGAAGCATTGCCATGGGAGGAGATGCTTCTTTATCGCTTCCTTCATAGTATACAAGTACGCAAAGTAGATAAATTCGTGCAACGTCAACTTAAATAATATACATTGTCATGAAAATATTCTATTAAATTCTTTCAAATCCCCAGATTTGATGAGCTAATGAAAGGTAAAACATTCTGTCAATAATATAGACCAAAGAAAGAGACAACCTATGATGGTCTCTTGAGCTGTGTTATCTTTAGTCCTAGCTACCTGTCAATCGTCAAGAATAATCACCACCTTGCATTTATGTACACTACAGAAATTGATCACAGTCTCACAAAAAAAATTTACACTTGTACATCTCATCAATACTGGAGGCCTAAAGTAATTTTATACGATCACTAGCACATTTCATGCATGGATCAGAAAACACTATCCAAAGTTTCTAGATAACCATTTTTGAGAAGAGGAATGAGTGGAGGCCAAAGAAGCGATAATTGTGAAGGTTTTATAGATGAAGGTTACTGAATCATCATCTTTGCACTGGTACTCAATCTGGCCTCCACTCCATATACGTCTTCTCAGAATCTAAAAACTCTCCATCATTGATTCTCGTCATTTTTTCAGCATCTCCATGGACTGAGACCTTAAATTATTGAGCTTCTCTTTGTTTCGAGAATAGTTTAACATTCTCTACTTAACAGGGCCAACCACGTGAAGGTGGAAGCTCACCTAGCCCCTCCTAGGAGCCTCTTATGACCCTTTACGACATTTTAAGACCTCTAAGATGTATTCTTAGGGATCATAAACGGTTGTAAAGGGTCATAAGGGGTCCTGGGACACAACAACTGAGAAACATAAATGTAGGCATCATGGTCACAATTTTTTGGAGACACAACATAATTGAGTGGTTTTTCGAGATGATGCAAAGTAGTGGTTGCTTTGCATCATCTGGGAATAGCACTCAATTATGTTGTGTCTCCAAAAAATTGTGACCATGATGCCTACATTTATGTTTCTCAGCTGTTGTGATATGTACATCCTAGTCTGTCGTTGTTGCAACAGTAGAGCCTATATTCCACAACAAAAAGGAAGACATCTTTTTAGCCTGGGTCTCGATCCTACCCCAATTGTCAAAGGATCCAAGGCCAAGCTCGAAAGATGTCTTCCCATTTTGTCTGCAACATTGTGTCCATCCATGATATCAGGAACATCATCATCTTTCCACTCTTCATTTGCTAAAATATATCACTTCTTCAAGCTTGCAGAGTAATCTTATTAATAAAAGAACTCTTGCCAAAATCAGGGTACCCACAGATCAAAATAGTTGATGTTATTGGTGCTTGTGCTCAAGCATATCGATTCACTATTTTGAAACGGCCAAATCATTTTTATTTCAATTGTAGAGAAAAGGAGTGGGAGAAAACGTGCGAGTGAAAGCTGATCGAGAGCAAGAGAAGGCATTGCATTTTATTTGATCATAAATGCTCTCTGAAATGACCAATCATGTTTTCTATTCGATTCCTTTTGGTGTTTTCTTTCCCATATTTAGTAGATAAAAATCATGGCGGCAGCCACTTAGCCATCTTTTTGATGTTCCAGGTATTTTACAAAGATATAGGTATGTGAATTTATAGTTCAATTGCTTGCAGTTATTGGTCAAATGCAAATGTTTTGTCACGTTGCAAGGGCAAGATATCAGTTTGGTGTTTTTGGTTTATGTTAAAAGTTGATTTGGTAAAATCCTCAAAAAACACACTACATGTTCTAAAATGTAAAGAAGTTGAATGTTAAATGTAAGATATATATCTCATCCATAGTAATCAAAAGAAAGGACATGAAACTTATAACGAGATTTACCAAACCAAAAATATAAGCGAATAGGAAACATGGATTGGTACCTTATGAATTGGTTTTTGAGGTGCACAATCTTCATCAATCTCCTCAAAACAAGACCCCTCCTCACGAAAAATGCATTTAACACAAAAAACAAATCTACAAAACTGAACCAATGGCATGTTTAGAACAAAGAAATAGATTGATAATAATATGCTGAAAATTCTATTATGTTTAATACACGCAAAAGGACCAGTCCCAACAATTCTTAAACATACTTTATCTCAAATGATAATAACATGCTAATTAAACTGATAAAGGTGTTATCTGCATTTAATCTACCAATTACTAATTACACAAAAAACAAATTACAAAACTGAACCAATGGCATGTTCTTCGTGTGGTACAAGGAAGATTTGGCTATGGAAAAAAAAAGTGAAATGGCCTCATCATTTTTATTTCGATTGGATAGAGGAGTGAAAGCTGAGCGTGAGAGAAGGTATGTGATTTCTTCATCTTTCGAGCATCTGACATCATATTCGACTGTAAATTTCAAATGCATTGCATTTTATTTGATCACGAATGCTCTCTGAAATGACCGCATTCTACTGGTGTCATGCCCTAGCCCATGCTTTATCTCCATTATTTGATATTAATTGTGCTTGTGCTCAAGGATATCGATTCACTATTTTGAAATGTTTGGATCGTTTAGACAATGACTGTTCCTCTAGTACATAGTTAGGAAATGTAACTGTCTAATGATTATATGTAATGTTGAATGGATTAAATGTTTTATTCTTGGTAGAAGTGAATGGAAGGAATAGTGTGTATTAAATACAATCTAGTCACTTATTGAATACTTTGGAGACTACTCGTTTGACTATCCATGCGCTACCAGTGACTAAGATTCATTAAAGGATACAAAACCCTTCATTTTGGGGTTATTGTGTGTGGATTCAAATGTAGGTTTGATTTGGTTAATATTTAGAAGAGATCAATAAAGTATTTAAAGATAATCTTACATGTTTGGAGAGGTTTGAGAGGCACTTATCATGACTGTACCCTCACAAACATCCGCATAGACTGGTTTTACTGAGTTTCCTTTCTATGCCGCAGGGGTACAGTCAGAGTGTTCATTGAAAAAATGATCCTTTGAATGGTTACTATGAATATGAATGATTTGATATAGCATATTGCTCATTTTACTTGAAGTTTGGAATAGCTTGTGCAAGGGTGAAAGTAGTTTTGATCATTTTGGTCGTGACTATTCCTCTACATAGTTAAGAAATGTAATTGTCTAATGATTATATGTAATGTTGAATGGATTAAATACTTTATTCTTGGTAGAAGTGAATGGAAGGAATAGTGTTGGTGTTAGGTTTCATTTATTATTGAATTCAATGGTTTCCAAGATGTGTTGAGGAGTTTGCTCCTTGTTTAATGTTAACTGTTCCTACACAATCCACTCATACAATAGTGAAATGCTATGTGGAAGGGATGGTTGATAGTGTTCCTTGAGGGAAGGGGGATTTTGAAAGACTTGTTATCATTGTATTGTGTATTTCCAATATGTTTGGTTGCAGGGTAGACCGGGAGAATGAAGGATCACTCACCGATTGCATGATAACCTAGTTTTGAAGGCTCACTGGTTGAGGGGACAGTCAAGGTCCCGATGATTGGGCCATTGGAGGACCCTATTTCTTTATATTAATTGGTATTCAAATTAGATGCATGGATTTCTTGTGAACTATCAACTGCTATGTATCCTGCAACTGCATCCATAAATCTGCATATACTTCTCTACGGTTGTAAGCCACTTAGAGATCAAAATAGAGAAACTAAATCAAAATTGTTCTTTGTCCTATTTCATTTTAACAAAGTCTCAACTATCAATGATACAATATACATTTGATGCCCTAAGCTATCAAATATACAAATGGTGCCTACCTAGAAGCTCACCAGGAGAATGAAGGATCACTCACTGATTGCATGATAACCTGGTTTTGAAGGGTCACTGGTTGAGGGGATAGTCAAGGTCTGGATGATTGGGCCATTGGAGGACCCTAGTTCTTTGTATTAATTACTATTCAAATTGGATGCATGGATTTATTGTGAATTATCGGCTGCTATGTATCCTGCAACTGCATCTGTAAATCTGCATATACTTCTCTAGGGTTGTAAGCCACTTAGGGATCAAAATAGAGAAACTAAATAAAAATGGTTCTTTGTCCTATTTCCTTTTAACAAAGTATCAACTATCAATGATACAATACATTTGATTCCCTAAGCAATCAATACAAATGGCACCTAGCTAGAAGATCACGGGTTGTCCATTTGATAACCACAGTCAATATTTCAAAAAAATGGATATCCTTGAGCACAAGCACCAATAACATCAAATAATAGAGTTAAAGCACAGGCTAGGGCATGACACCAGTAGAATGTGATCATTTCAATGACAACAATTTACAATGTGGTCCTTTGGCGTGTATTAAACAGAATAGAATTTTTAGCATATTATTATCATTCTATTTCTTTGTTGTAAACATGCCATCGGTTCAGTTTTGTAACTTCACTATTGTATCAGTGGATTGTGCAGGAACAGTTAACATTAAACAAGGAGCAAACTCCTCAGCACATCTTGGAAACCATTGAATTCAATAATAAATAAAACCTAACACCAACACTATTCCTTCCATAGTTGTAGGATACATAGCAGTCAATAATTCACAATAAATCCATGCATCAAATTTTTATAAGGATATCCTACTAATCAATAGGAATTTTCTTGAGATGACCAATGATAATGCATTTTGATGGCAGTGTGCTAGTTCAAAAGGATAATATAAATCTGAAACAATTTTTTTTAATTTTCTCAAACTATAAATGTGGTTAAAGGGAAAATATTATGTGGAAAACCCACAAACCAAGCTAGCAAATGATTGTACGTCAAATTATTCCTATATTCATTCAAGTATTGCTATGCTTCAGCTACTTGACCTTTGAGCTTCATCTAGACGACTGTGTAGCTTTAAGATAGAGTTACTTCTTGGGCCTTACAATAGGGTGGAATATGATCAAGATTTGTTTAGGTTGTATCTTTGTTAGTCCCATTGTTAGGTTCTTATAGTTCATAGTTTGAATCTATTATGGTTGTGTAAGGGATTTGTAGATGCTTTTTCTAACATAATTATTGGACACCATGATTGGAACAACTAGTTGTTGGCTATTGTACACATGAATCATATCTGTCAATGGTTCTTTGTGTTCAAGAATTCGTTGATCAATCTTTGAGATTTATTGTCCCAGCTTTAAAAGAGTGATAAAAGATATAGTGAGTGCTATCTTTTCCAAGTGTTTTGTGGGTGCCATTATCTTCTAGGAGTAATTGTTGGAACCAAATTATGTTCTTTGCCTCTAGTAAATATTGCAGACACAACCATCTTCTTGGTGAAGGGTTTCTTCCATCCCCATGAGGCACTATTGCATGGTTTCCATTCCCTTGTAGTATACTGAACCTAATTTAATACAAGTGTGCACTATTTTGGGTTCCATAATTTATGGCCCCTACACTGTGGTTGTTAGCCTAATTAAGACAGGCCTACCTTTGCATATAATAAGAGGCCAACATGAAACAAACATCCAGAGGTTAGGGGGTTGTTTCCTGTCCATAATTTATTATTTAAGTGCTAAGTGATGATGGGTATATCATGTAATTCATACCTAGTGTGTCTCTTTCTTTCTCTCCACATTTCACATTAGGAGTATATGTCATAAAATACTAATGAAATCAACTATAGGTCAAATCTAATCAAAATTTCAATATAAAAATTAAAATAGATCTTGAAGAAATATGGGAACCATTTTTGACAGATATTGTACAAACGAAGAAAATACTCCAAAGAGGAATGCTTCAATGTGGAACAATTGAAGGACAATATTTTACTTTTATATGCACATCTGCAATGTTTTTGATATATTTCTGAGATAACAAAACCATAGAAAGAATAGCATATAGAAGAAAGTAAAGAATAATTATCATACTTTGAGATATTGTGGAAAATTAAAGGAAAGAATGCTTGGTGGGTTTATCATGCAATCACTGAGTGATCCTTCATTCCCCTCTTCCAGTGACCCCTCAAAACCAGGTTATCATGCAATCAATGAGTGATCCTCCATTCTCCTGGTCTACCCTGCAACCAAACATATTGGAAATACACAATACAATGATAACAAGTCTTTCACAATCCCCCTTCCCTCAAGGAACACTATCAACCATCCCTTCCACATAGCATTTCACTGTTGTATGATTGGATTGTGCAAGAATAGTTAACATTAAATAAGGAGCAAACTCCTCAACACATCTTTGTTGTAAACATGCCATTGGTTCAGTTTTGTAGATTTGTTTTTTATGTTAAATGCATTTAAATGGAACATTAAGCATAGTAATAATATGCTTAGTCTATTAGTAATTGCAGATTAAATGCCCATAACACCTTTATCAGTTTAGCATATTATTATAAGATACTAAAGAAGACCTGCTATTTGTCAGAGAAATCTTCACTGTCCCCCACAATGAAGACAATGAAGATTGACCTCCTGCCCCCACAACAAAGAACATTGTAATAAGAATAAGATAGTGCCAAGAAACATTTTCACAAATATGAAACGTGAGGAAAAGTAATAACATTAACAATGCCAAGATTCACAACATTAAATTTCACCTGCGGATGAGTTTCTACAGTGGGTTGCCCAGCATCAAAAATATGTTGAGTTGCATTTGAGCTATAACTAAGAGTATCATGTAGAACATACCCTAAACTTTGAAAGCGTTCTCCAACCTAGCAATTCGAAATTCAATCTAGGCAAGCATCAGTAAGTGAAATAAATTATAGACATCAACATCAACATCATCATAATCATTAGACATAAATTATAGACATCAACATCAACATAATCATAATCATTTGGAGGGTATTCATTTTGGTCCTTGGATAGTACTATGTTTCTTGAAAGTTCTTGTGATGCTTCTAAACTTGAAAGACATATTTTATGGCTCAATGATAATATAGATTAGTGTTTTGTTTTTTAATGGAATGTTGTTGATCATTCATGGTCTTGAAGAAACTTTTCATTGTTTTGATTCTCGAGTCTTGACGTTGTTTCTCAATGTGATATAGACTGACCACAAGAATGCTTCAGTTGGTTCTCTCTTTCTATTTAATCATTTGTCTTCTTCATGGTTTAAGTGTCAATATGTTATAATCCAACCAGCATGTCATACCCCCCGCTTCTGACAAAACCTCACAACATGCAAATAACAGCCAAAGACTTGGGTGATCAGCATACACAAACAATGATTACCCTTAGGAAACAATGATCATTATTATTCATTAATGGTGGGCGGTGATTCCTGGTAATAAAGGCATTGCCAGCATTCATCATCTTAACCAAGTCATGGGTGGTTATCCTTGAATTTGGAGTGAGGAAGAAGGAAAATTGGAAAACAAAATATGGAATAATCAGGTTGGAATTGGAGAAGAATTCAGAAATAAACTTGAATTAGAAAAAAGCCAAGTTATCTAGTTCTTTGTTTGAGGTTGGGTTTCGATTCTACTTTTGTTCTCCTCTGGGTTCGACTTAGGTTCCTTTGGTAGGAACTTGGGTGCTTGGCCCAATCCTGAGTGCACCTACAGTATTATAAATATGATACATGAGGTATTTTATTTATAATTTTATAGGCTAACTCATTATTATGGTAACATGGGTATGACCACACTCCATGCCTTATAATGGTACCCGACATGGACTGTGGTTCAAATGAAGTTGAACCAAATGTTGACCGTGATGGCTATGATCATGATGAAGATAAATATGAATATTAAATCTAAAATATGGCTTGTAATTTGAATTTTCATTGTGAATGAAGAAACTATAGATTCAAGTTGACTCATTCTATGTTGTAGTATATTTGTTCCCTAGATCTACCATATTATATATGTGTAGCCTATAAGGGACATCTTCTGCTCATCCATGTATCATAGCTCGGTGAGAGTTCTTAGGAGAAAGACAAGATGTCAGTGGGATATGCGAGAAAGCAATATCAAAACACCACTTGAAGCCTTGCAATGTTGAGAGTGGGATAAAAGCTACACTTGAGACCCTATATAAGGAACAAACTTATTGAGCTTCACTTTGTTTCGAGAATAGTTTTATATTATGTACTAAACAAGGCCAACCACATGAAGGTGGAAGCTCATTTGCCCCCCCCCCCCCAACATCACTCTAAATTCCCCGTTAACATCTAACATTCATTCATTATTTCATCCATTAATAAAATTCATCTAACATTCATCTAAAGTTCATCTAATAAAATTCATCTAACATCTAACATTCATTGACACATTAATAAAATGTGACATTCATTAATTATCACATGATAACATTCATTAACACAGTATAAAATTTATGAACATTCACTACCACATAATTAAATTCATTGGCATATAAAAATCAGTCATTATCAATTAAATTGCATAGATGACAATCATTTCTTTTTTTCCTTTTGATTTCTAGTTTTTAAGATGTAATTGTTAAGATGAGTATCGATATCATCATCATGAACATCTACCCTCTCATTAGATCTCAATGCACGCCTAGTTCTCTGTTGATGCAAAGGGGGGTCATCTGCAATAACATATAAAAAAGTTAAATTAAAAACATTTTATTATAATTATAAACATTTTAAACATTTTAAAGTATTTCATTACTTTACAGGCCATAATCGTATAGCTCTTTACCTGATCTAGTCACATCATCAACATCGAGGTCAGCTTGTTTGGCCTCAGCCTCAACCTCAACATGCTCATTAACAACAGCCTCTACACTCTCTACAGCTGCAATACAAATTGTTACATTAATCCAAACACCAATTGCAATTAAATTTGTATTACTGCACCAATCAATTTAATATGTTTACTTGTATTACTGCGATGCACATCCTCATTGTCATCAACACCCATAGGTTGTGTATGGCAAGAATTGGTAGGCTGCATTTCAATATCATACGCATTCATGTTATCATTGTTTTCTTACTTAAAACAAATTTACTCACTTTATGTTGGAACTTAACATCAAATAAACTAATTGGTAAATAATTAAATTTGAAATATCATCTATTAGCTTACTTACCCCGACGGATCCATCAGTAGAACCTTATGCACTTCTTATTCTTTCTGCCACGGCTTTATAGCCTTGCTGGAAGCCAATTCTCTGTCCTCTTCTGTGAGACTTATAGTGAACTCCGTGCCCTACATTTTTGCTTGGTATCGTCAAATTTTATTTTATTATTTCATCAAAACAAAAAAAGATTTCAAATTATAAATAAATATTTAAAGATCAAAGAATTATTTTCAGTGTTAAAAGCCATGTAAAGATTGTATTTTTCCAACACTTACAACTCTTGCAGCAAGTTTCAAATAACCACCAGAGCCTAGCTTGTGTTGCCCGTGCTTTTGCAATCTTGCCTTTGTTGCCTTTGATGTGTCAGGCAATCTATGAAGAGATTAAAATATGTTAGTTCATATAAATATGAAGAGTATTTAGTACACAATTACATTCTTAATAGTATCACATACCTTCTTCTGTTCTCTGGTGGTGTATTTCCTTTTTTTACTTCAGTTTTCTCATTCGCATCTAGAATAATAGATTTCCACTCTAAATCAAGAATGCAAGGGGGGGCGCTGGTAATGTGGGATTTTGGTTAATGTACACCTGTACTGGTCCCTAATATACCTCAAACATATCGCGGCTCTTCGAAGGATCTTACCCTTCTCAAATGCACGAGGTCCAAACAAGTTTGTCATACTCTCTACGAGATCACCTTTAACTTTTGATTTTGGGTTTTCCACCTTTAAGAAAGAAAACAGTGTTAGATTAAAAAATGCATGTAATGATAACTATCCTAGCAATGATATGAAATCAAAATAGTGGATTGGGGTTTTAGTTCGGATATAATGTTTCACCCTATACAGATGGTGGGCCCGAATATCCGCAAACACTCATCATTAAGTTTACTATAAAAAACATCATTCCCTACAAAATAATCATGGGGATCATTAGTCGAAGGATATAATAGTATAAAATAAGAACACAATAGATGTAAGCTTATCATATTGAATGCAACGTGTAATTAACATACGATTGTATAGTAAAAGAAAGGTCCAATCTTAAAGTACCTAGAAGTTTTGCTATTTTCAAGGGAAGTCCTTCTTCTTCGGACACAAGCAATATGCAATCCTTCACTGTTCCCATACTAGCAATACTAGTACATCCAGGAAAATCACCATCAAGTGTTGCATCCCCTGTTGCATAAATTGAATCCATTACGAAATGGCCCTAAGAAAGAACACTTCAAGGGAAATAAACATATATATAATGATAGAGAAAATAAAATACATGTATGAGTAGGTGGTGCCATGGCATCTGTGGCCATGCTCTGTGTTGCCGACATTGTAGGATGTGATACATCTGAGCCTACCATCGTATGAGGTGGTGATAGTAAATGATCATTGACATGTGCTGAAGAATAAGATTGTTAGAGCATAATAAAACCAGTGATTAGCATGGACACTATTGTTAGAGAGTAAAAAAAATATAGTCCAACATGCGATCTACCTGAACTGGCTGTAGTACCCTCATCATGGTCGCAAGGATCAAAATTATGCAAAAAAAAGCTGTAAAAGCAACACATCCGCTTATTTTTTAATGACATAAAAGACTACTATAACATGAAAACTATTATTGAACTTTTGTTATAATTAAAAATTACATTAATACTTACTCAGTAATTTTGAGATAGGTGCATCAGTTTAGTTGCCCTCTTTTGTGACTCAAGAGTCGGAGGGAATATAGATGCCAATTCAGCCAATCTATTTCCAATTTTGTGGAGGCATTTTTTAATTACAGAGGCCAGCTCATCACAAGCACAGAAATCAACAACTAGGTCCTTGTCAAAGGACTCCTCTTCAGGGACTGCAGGTTCCTTTCCCCTTTCTCTGCTGACCACCTGTCTGTGACAACAATATTACCAACACTATTAGAATTAATCTGAAACAGTGATGAAAAGAATATAATAAAAAACTTTATTTAACATTTTGCTTCTATCTAATTTTTAGTTCAATAACAAAGAGGTTTACCTGCTGGGAAGAAGTGCATGCACGATCATCATTGTCCCCACTACGTGGTTGCTCCATATTGTGGTCCTGTGTTATTATTTAAAGTTAACCAATAATTAGAAAGGACTACATTAATAAATTTCATTAGAAGATGATGATGGAGATGAAGTGGATGGTGAGGAGACTCTCTAAATGTGGTTGGCAAAAAAAAAAAATTATTTAATGGTACATAGTATGTACCTACACCCTAATGATAGTGACATCATTTATATCTATGCGATTCAAATTGTAATCAATAAGCAACTCTTCCCCTCAACTTATTGATTTATTGCACATACAAATACATGATTTCCCTCGCGCGCCTCAAATATGCAATTGGGTTGCTTAATAGTTGACAAAGGTCGCGTGCTATTTATAAAACCTACAATATTCCCAAATGCTTTTGGCCTTCCTTTAATGTATATAGCCACTCTTTTACTTTTCTCATTGTCTTTTTGTTGAATATAATTTTCCAAGAGTGCATATCTACACATACTTTTTTTATATTGAACAATTCGCATCCAACTTTTGTAATCGTAACAAGGTCCAACATACTCCATCAATTCAACAACTTTTTTGTAAGAGACCTTATGCCATCCATGGAAAATAAGCCCAAACCATGTATTGACAATGGTGCAATATGATATATCTTGCCTTTAACACTAAAATCAGTGTTTATTGGAGGAAGTTCCTTGGGGACCCATTGTTTCTGTAGATTTTGGTACCTAGAGGGCACCTCGATGTCACCTTTTCTCTCATCATCATAAGAACATGACCCCCCTTGAGCAAGGAAAAATTTCATGCATCTATTGAATTTCCTTCTAGTCTTTTGACCTCTAGTTGATCTTCCTAATTCAGACATACTAAATGACTCACTTTCTTCGCTCGAGGAAGACACATCTGACAAATACCTATTTGCTACTACCTGCACTCCATCAAATGAGAGAGATAGCAAGTAATGCGAGATATTTTGCAAAATGTGAAATACATTAATCTCTATAGGGTGTATTGACTTATACCTATCGATCCATGAGACTGTGTGGGATGCTCGTGAAAGGAGTCCAGGTACCTACATATGTAATTCAATTATCTAATGTTAGCTAAAAAACTCATGATACATATTGTGAGTTTGAAGAGAGTTCGTGCCATGTGTGATAGAACCTACTTTATCTAATATGGTGCATTGTTAAAAAATTAAGGGTAGAGTAGTTATTACTTAGTTTTTGTGGGGGACAATAAAGATATGTCTGACAAATAGCAGGTCTTCTTTTGTATTTCATGAATTTTTACCACGTATACTGTTTCAAGCCTTTGAGTCTTGGAGAAGAAGAATGGTGTAAGTTGAATAGATCAGAGTGAATGGGTGTTGAAACATGGTGAATAGACCATGATGAGATGATACTTGATGTCGTGACTAAGTTTCCCTCACAAACATCAGCATAGACTAGTTTTACTAAGTTTCCCTTCTCTATTTTGAGGTTTCCTTTTTCTGCCATAGGCGTACAGTCAGAGGGTTCATTAACAAATGATCCTTCAAATGGTTACTATGAATATGAATGATTTGATATAGCATATTGCTCATTTTACTTGAAGTTTGGAATAGCTTGTGCAAGGGTGAAAGTAATTTTGATCATTTTGGTCGTGACTATTCCTCTACACAGTTAGGAAATGTAAACTGTCTAATGATTATATGTAATGTTGAATGGATTAAATGCTTTATTCTTGGTAGAAGTGAATGGAAGGAATAGTGTTGGTGTTAGGTTTCATTTATTATTGAATTCAATGGTTTCCAAGATGTGTTGAGGAGTTTGCTCCTTGTTTAATGTTAATTGTTCCTGCACAATCCACTCATACAACAGTGAAATGCTATGTGGAAGGGATGGTTGATAGTGTTCCTTGAGGGAAGGGGGATTGTGAAAGACTTTTTATCATTGTATTATGTATTTCCAATATGTTTGGATGTAGGGCAGACCAGGAGAATGAAGGATCACTCACTGATTGCATGATAACCCAGTTTTGAAGGGTCACTGGAAGAGGGGAATGAAGGATCACTCAGTGATTGCATGATAACCCCACTAAGCATTCTTTCCTTAATTTTCCACAATATCTCAAAGTATGATCATTATTCTTTACTTTCTTCTATATGCTATACTTTCTATGGTTTTGTTATCTCAGAAATATATCAAAAACATTGCAGATGTGCATATAAAAGTAAAATATTGTCCTTCAATTGTTCCACATTGAAGCATTTCCTCTTTGGAGTATTCTCTTCGTTTGTACATATCTGTAAAAAATGGTTCCCGTATTTCTTCAAGATCTATTTAATCTTTATATTGCAATTTTGATTAGATTTGACCTATAGTTGATTTCATTAGTATTTTATAACATATACTCCTAATGTGAAATGTGGAGAGAAAGAAAGAGACACACTAGGTATGATGTGATATCCCTCGTCTATATTAAGAATTTGATAAATAAATTAAT